>VDFB02372188.1:0-15118 GCA_007258455.2 Sequoia sempervirens | reverse complement strand
GATACTCTAGTAGATGTATCAAAAGCAAGTCTAAGATGAAATTTATACTGTGTATGAATCTTAAACATGGTTTTACAAAGAAATACCAAAAATGAAGAAGAATTTTAGTTCCAAAATATTGCTCTCCTATGTATTTTCTTCCAAGTTATGAATGAAGATTGTAAATCACAACTTTATTTGTCTTTTGTCATTTGCACAGAGTGTATGAATTTATTTTATGCTTCAGTTCAATGAATTGATTAAATGTTGAAATGAGCTCATTAGTTTGTGAGAAAAGAATATAAGATTTGGTAAGGAAGTGATATTTTGTGGACTCAGTGAATTAGATGTTATAAAGTGACACTCTAATGGTCCACTAATTTTTGAGTTTCAACCAAAACTGTATTACCGATTGATTATCAGTTGTAACTCATTTTTTGTCTTAGATGAATTAATGATTATCTTGTTAGTTTATCTTATAGTGAGTTGAGCTAGTATCGATTTGGGCCTAGGATTCAAAACGAAGAATGATTCAAAATACTTTAAATTACAAAGTCCAACTTTTAGGTATGAAGGCACACTCCTTGAAAATAAGTAACACTTCTATCTGAGGTTTGCCGAGCTTTTTATAAGGTGATTTTCATGGAATAGTGTAGTTGTATGAAGAAATACTCTTGACCAAGTGTGAAATATTATGAGTATATATGGGATTACTCTCCCTGGGTCTCATAGAGCCCGAAGATAAGTAAATTAGTAACTACTCTACTTAAGTGTTGGCCAATCCTCAACCTAGCTGATAATTGGTTCATGGAAAGCTCATAGGTTAGGACCGAGATTAAGTTTGGTTCTAAAAAAACAACCAATAGAAATGGCAACTCTGTTGGGGACACCTTTGTATCCTTGATACAAATGTGTTGAAGACCATTTTAAAAAGTCAAGACAAAATGAACATTTGGTTCAGAAGTTGAAGAAGTTCCAGATCTTCATATTGATTTGTAGAAGCCACAAATTCAAAATACTATGAAATGATTCTGCTGGAAGAACTCAGATAAAGATATCCTTGCTTCAAAGGTTTTCCTCTTTTTGAAGAGGTGGTGACTCTGCTCTATAATTTCTACACATGAAGGGTTGTTGTTTGTTATTATAAAAGACTCTATTCAAAGTTACAATAATTGGAGGTGTGAAGGTACATAGTTCTCTGCTTACTTTTGTTTGATGAACCTATCATATTGAATGCTATTGTAAGTTCCATTCAAAGTGTTTGTCTAAGAATTCACAAGCGGGAAAGTATGGATGATTAGAATAAAGTTGTATTTCCTAAGAATTACTATCTATTTGCAGTGATCTTTCATATTGTCATAGTTGTGATTGTGCACCATTAGTTAAAATCAGATTTGCATACATCTATGGATTATCAAAGAGAAATAACCATGCCATTAGAAACTTGGATGCATATTGTCAAGAAGCTTCATAGGTCTGAAAATCCTCAGACAGTTGATATCAAAACGTGCCTAAACCCAAGTGTAAACAAGCCTAGAATAAGGCTAGAATGGAAAGTTGTATTCAAAAGGGGAGTTAAAGAGTTGAACAAAAGGCACCTGATTGCTATACAAGCCCAGTTAAGAGATAATCATACTAAATCTACTAGCCATGTTTCAACACCTTTTGTCAATTCATTTGATTAATTGTATGACCAATTAGACTTGTCATGGGTTGATTACAAGGTTAAAAGTATGCCATCTCGAGTCTATAAGCACATGCCTAGGTTTAACGGATGCAATGTTTGTGAAGGAGATATACATCTCCAAAAAATTTATAGCTTCATGGTGAAACATTCATTTAGAGATCAAGATATGTGGATGATATTTTTGTTAGATCTCTTGAAGCTAGAGCTAGGGATTGGTACTTAGGTTTTCTTGAGAAGTCCTTTTCCTACTAGGATAAACTAGTGGATGCTTAGAGAGAAGAATTTGCAAAAGAACCTTTTGATCTTTTCACAAGGTTAAAGTAGCATAAGAAACAAGATGATGAGTCAAGCATTGATTTTAGTCACAAATTTTCTATTGCTCTTGCACTAATCCCTGTAAGCTTCATACCTGGTACATCAGATTGCATTCATTTGTATTTTGAAGCTTTTGAGGAGGGATCTAGTGCATTGTTGAAGGATTTCAGAATATTAAGTATGCAGATGGCTTACACATGTTTAGATAATATGGAAAAGATGAGGAATGAATATGTTTGAAGTATACTATCTTCAAATATGGATAAAAATGTTGATGAAAGTAACAACTGTGTGATTACAAAAGATCATATCCATGTAGTTTCAGATATCAACAAGTGCATGCTTGAGAAGGAAGAGGTTAAGAGTGTTGCACTGTTAACCACTGATGCTCATAATAGTGAAAATGGTCAATTCAATGAAAAAACCCAGTCTATGAGGTTTCTAGATTTTGATAGTGATAAGGTCTTGGTATGTCTTGAGTTACAACCTGGTAAGGCATGTTTTTCTATTGGAGGACAAGAGGAAGAAATGGTTGAAAACATGGATCGGGATTGTGTTCTATTGAGAATTGAATAGATTTCAATTTTGCTAACCGTTGAATATCAAAAATATACACATATGAGTAACCCTCAGATATTGTGTAATGTGCATATTGATTTTGATAGTGATAATGATCTTTATTATAAAAGATATGAAAAATGGGTATTTGATATTGCTTCCAATTATGAACAGGCTAGTCACCATGGTGATAATTTGGGTAATGAAAAACAACCATTTGATTTTAATGATACATTGTATGATGAACATGAAAGTATACAGGGTGATGCAAATTCATAAACTTGTGTTGATAAGTTAAGAACAATAGATAACCATGAAGTCCATGTATTTAGTAAGCAAGACTTTGAAAGTCTTAATGCAGATTTGGATAAGTATTTGTTTCCTGATTTACATGAGCCTAGTTATGAGTCTTTTAATGTGGGTATAGAAGCTGATTTAAAAGAGAAATAAGCTTATCTTTTGGAACTAGAATTACTCACTTTTGAACAAGCTTTAGATTCTGAAGATGTTAGTATGATGTGTTCAGAAGATGTCAAAGTAAGTAGGAATAAGGATAGGGTAGAGATTCTTAATGATTATCTACACCAACATGTTGAGACACAAAAAAAATGTGTGCCAAAATGTGAGTGTATATCTTTACATACACTCAGAGGTAGTTTGCATGATGTGCATAATATTTTGATTAGTTCCTATGACTGTTCCACCTTTAACACACAACCTACTAATCATATTGAGCTTGATAATCCCAGGTATATGGTAGAGTATGAGTGCCAAATTTTTCAGCTGGATGGAGTTTTCTTACAGTGTGGTAATGAGCAAACAATTAAGGGAAATTGTTTTCAATTTTATGATGTTTTGAATGATAAAACCTATGATTCATTGCCACATAATAATCGGTATTTTGAGGGTATACTTGATTCTCAGATGCAGGGTAGTTGTGAATCTATTGATAATACTATACTTGCTAAGTTATTTAGAGTTGCCAGCATGCTTAATTGGGCATATTCCAGTAATGTCTTCACATTGGATCCAGTGAGATGTGATGAAAAATTTGTCTATGACAGAGGTAAGAGAGACCTACAGTTCTTGGTGGCCTTGGGCCATCAAATATGGTTTGACTTGTCAAACCAAAGTAGTTTAGGGTAGAGGTGATTTTTAACTTTGTTTCCCAATGGAGTAGGCATTTTGTCTGCTCTCCCAGAGGATCTAAATTCTTGCTCTTTTTGCTAAGGAACAAACGTCCCCAAAAAAGATTCATTGATGGCACTATCGAATTTTACAAAATTCTAGCATGCTCATGTTAAAAACCTAAGAAACTTAACCTAAAAATATTTGTTACATCCGGGTTGTAGGGTTTTGTTTCATTTTAATTTTCTTAGCATTCTATTATGTCATTTACTGGTATTTCTTGTTGTCTAAAAATACTACAAAGAATCTGCACACGTAGTCATCATAGGACTGACCTTTTCTAAAGTCTAGGCTTTGAATCGCTTAACTTCTACATCCATTGTATTGCATGATTCATAAGTCTTCAGCCTACTATTCTCATGTTGTCTTAGGAAAGTCCCCTTAAAACAACTAATGAGCACGTGCTTAAAAATTTCCCACTTATGTCCCGATGACCTTCATAGTTGTATCATTCATCACAGATTTATTCACTGATGCATACTTTGAATCAGTAATGAGCAATGAATTGATGCTTTCTCTTTGATATCACTCATTGCTAACTGCTTTTAAGCCTTCAAAATGATAATAGCGATGAGCGATACTTTTTCCTTTATATTTTTATCGCTCATTGTAGATGGCCATAAAAAAGATAAACTTGGAATAGCGATGAGCAATGTGATATGATTTCTTATATATCGCTTCATCACAGATATATTTTGAATATTAAGTCTCACATTAGGAATGCATGATGGACATAACAAAAGTTGTAAATCTTCTCATCGCTAATTTCTTGAAAAATATATGAGAAGAATTAGCAATGAACAAAGGCCATATTTTATAGCTTCATCGCTCATCACAAATTTGATTTAGAACTTGGACTCTGAACTAGCAATAAGCGATGGAGGTCCTCTAAAGGGTTTTTTCTCTCGCTAATGTAATATGATCACTCAAGCGGTGTCTTTTCTGACATTTGTTTTATGTAGGTTGTACGTGTCCAAATCTAGTACTATCAAAACATCTCTTGTCGTAGATAAAATATTAAGCGCAAGGTTTGAATTAGCGATGCACAACAGAACGATAAATATGACCAAGGGTCAGGCCACAAAAGTAGGAGCTAAAGATCATTGTCAAGATGTTTACATCACTAATGGATTTGGGCGAAGATAAAGTAGTTCGATGATGAGTGATGACCATAAATGAAAAAAGCAACGTGGCATGATCCAGGGGATTTCACACAAATCAGAAAGGAAAGTAGCAGGAAAAATAGAGAACTATTGATAATGCCTTAAAGCATGAAGATCTAATGGACGGAAAATAATTGCATGAGTAACTTCATCGCTGAATTGCACCCTAAATTTTGGGGGGGAATCAGCGATGAAGAATTTAAAGAATTTTTTTCTCTAAGAAACTAGTCCTATGTACTTCACCGATATTAATGAGAAGCATGAATTAGGTTGGTGATACATGCTAATTGTCAGATCAACTATGATTAATCAAGGTTAAAAGGGAACATGGCATCATTTGAAATAGCTTGACTATTTTCAAGAAGCAAGTTGATAATGGTCGAAAAAAAATTCTCATGGCCACCTTAGATGAAGTTTTAATTGCTCTAAGATGAACAGTCTAGATGCAGAGCGAAGCTAATAAGTTACCAATTCCCTTGCATAGGAATTCTAAATCATTAATTCTACATGTTCAATTTTTCTATTTAAATGCAGGTTGATCGTTGTTTATTCACACTATCTTTTCAGTCTACAAAAGAAGTAAGGTGTGTGTAGTAAAGGTGATTAAGCTTTCCTATGTAGAGTTTTAGTGTTTTTATCTTAAGAAAATTGGTATGAGATTAGGTAGGTTCCCTATAGTCTATTTAAGTTTACTGTTGCTATATTTTCCACCCAATTATTGGGATTGGGGTGTTTCTTTTGTGGGTCTTAAGTCAAGAACCTTTTTAATTATCTCTCTACTAGCTCTAGAGAAAATGGGAAAAGTTGGTGCATCATTTCCACTTGTTAGGAGGTCTAGCGGGCTAAGTATGTTTGAATGTCATAAGGACATAGCTAAGCAGGAAGCCATGGCTTCTCTTGAGGTTTGAAAGGGTAAAATGAGGGCTGGGGGCCATAAGAAGAAGTCAATTGTGCAAAGTAGATATTGTTTAAGGAGTAGGACCCTTCCCGCTGAAGTGGTCAAATGCAAAGGCAAGGAACTAGAAATACCATTAAAAAAGGTCAGGAAGAAGGAGAAGAGTCATAGGGCCCACCTGGGTAGACACAATTGTCCTATCACACTTTTAGACTCACCCTCAGATGTTGAAACTAATATCGACTTGGAATATGGCCAGTACCTATGTTCCCTAGTGCCATATGGGAGTTTTGATGATGACGTGTTGGGAATACCTCCAATTGCATTGAGAACAAGGAGCGGTTAGACATTTTTGGGTGTCGAAAACTCTAAATAGGGTCACTTCATATTTTAGTTTTTGGTGACATCATGGTTATTGCATAAGAGGTATCTGTTCTCATATGTCCATGGTGTGTCTTTTTTTTCATGTTGATGTGGATGGCCTTCCAGATGATATGAACCAAATCATTTTGTTCCAAACAACAAATGTTTTGACAATGACTGCTAAATGTCATGATCATGTTTTTTTCCTCCCCTCTCCTAAAATAATTAGGTATAAGACTTCCTGGGGAGTCCTTCGAGGAGTTAGTTAGAATTAGGTTTTTTAAATGAACTCAAATGAAATTGAAATTGTAATTCACCTGGGTGCTTGTTGCTCCCCTTTTTATATAAAGGGGATTTCATGGCTGAAAAGGGAGAGTTCAAAGTTTTGGGTCTAGACATGGTCATAGTAGATACTATACTCTAATAGTAGAATAAAATGTAAATAGACACTCTAGTAGATGTATCAGAAGCAAGTCTAAGATGAAAGTTATATCGTGTATGAATCTTAAACATGGTTTTACAAAGAAATACCAGAAATGAAGAAGAACTTTAGTTCTAGAATATTTCTCTCCTATGTATTTTCTTCCAGGTTATGAATGAAGATTGTAAATCATAGCTTTATTTGTCATTTTTCATTTGCACAAAGTATGAATTTATTTTATGCTTTAGTTCAATGAATTGATTAAATGTTGAACTGAGCTCATTAGTTTTTGAGAAAATAATATAGGATTTGGTAAGGAAGTGATATTCTATGGACTCAATGAGTTAGATGTTATAAAGTGACACTCTAATGGTCCACTAATTTCTGAGTTTCAATTAAAATTGTATTACTGATTGATTATCAGTTGTAACTCATTTTCTGCCTTAGATGAAGTAATGCTTATCTTGTTAGTTTATCTTATAGTGAGTTGAGCTAGTATTGATTTGGGCCTAGGATTCAAGATGAAGAATGATTCAAAATACTTTAAATTACAATGTCCAACTTTTAGGTATGAAGGCGCACTCCTTGAAAATAAGTAACACTTCTATCTGAGGTTTTTTGAGCTTTTGATAAGCTGATTTTCACGGAATAGTGTATTTGTGAGAAGAAATACTCTTAACCAAGTGTGAAACATTATGAGTATATATGGGATTACCCTCCCTGGGTCTCACAAAGCTCGAAGAGAAGAAGTAAAGTAGTAATTACTCTACTTAAGTGTTGGTCAATCCTCCACCTAGCTGATAATTGGGTCATGGAAAGCTCATAGGTTAGGACTGAGATTAAGTTTGGTTCTAAAAAAGTAACCAACATGCCCCTAAATTGCTCGAGAGGAAATCTTCAATAGAAGATTGCAAAATAGAAGCAGTACTTTTAATCAAAGAAGACTATAATCTCCCAGTTGGAGAATGCTGATACAACACATGGACACAAGGGATGTCTTTAGAACAAGAACTGGATATCTCACCGGACCAAGCACTTTTCTCTTGGATGGAGAAGGAATATTTGGTGTTTGCAATCGATGTTCCAATAGCCAGTGCTTCATATGTATAGTTAGACTACAATACATGATCCAAGAGAAGACTCATCGGAGAGTATGTGCAACAAGCTCCCTAATGGCTGCAACCACAATGATCAAAACCACAAGTACAACAAGCTTTATAGACATGGCCAACTCAACAGTCGCATGATCAACCATCCCTACAGAAGGACATGGTCAAGGGCTTGAGCCCATCCAAATTGGATTGACCTTTCCCTAAGGAAAGAAAACACCACCATTTAAGCCCAAGGTCCCACCAGTTGAAACACTTAATGTGGTGGAGCAACTAAAGAAGGCGCCTACTAACGTGTCTTTGTGGGATATCCTATCAATACCAGAGCATAAAGTCTTGCTCTAGGAGGCATTAAAAAATGAAGAATAGGCTCTATATGTAGATACAATCCCACTATGCAATCAATGTGGAAGGAAAAGGCTCATGTCAGACCCTCAAACCTTAGGATCTATGGGATACATGAACATCACAGACAAAACAAACATAAAAGAGGTAAAAAAACCAAATCCCACTCTTTTCTTTCTGACTCTTATTGTGGGAGATAAGCTTTTGCATAATAATTTCATTGATTCGGGGGCTAGCACCACGTTCATGCCTAAACAAGTGGTTGGTGCTTTGAATTTAAAGTATGAGCCTCTCAAGAAAGGGATCATGTAGTTGGATGGAAGGAAGGTTCCAACTATCAGCCACATTAAAGATCTTTCTTTGACCCTATTCTCCTATCTAATCCAAACCATCAAGCAAGAAGTGATCATAATTGGCATTCCCCTTGTCTTCGGTATGTGCCTTTCAAGGGACTTCACTATAAAACTTGGCAGATATCTAGCACTTGATTGGTCTCATTTGATATTATGGAAAAAAATAGTGTGAAGATAAAGATCCTGTTTAAGCCATTGCGCCTCGAACATATAGTAGAGGATGTAGTATTGAGCTTTGAAGCAACACATACCTCATTTTCAAAAAATATGTACTGCATAGAAATATTGGAAGAGGAAGAGGCCACAAGTGATCAGACCCCTGAGGAGGAAGTCCTGCTTAATCAATTCATCAATTTTTATCCTTTCGAGAATTTCCATGCCACCAATTTAGGTACCTACATGATCTTCAATGAGTATCAAGCTCTCCCAAAATTAATGAAGGAACAGGTAGAACCAAGCATACTAGGAAATAATAGCTTATGGAAACTATATTTTGATGGTGTCAAATGTAAGACTGGTTCCAGAGCTAGCATCCAACTAGTATCTCCAACTAGGTTGAAGACTCTTATAGCTTTCCACATCTAGTTCTCGTGCTTGAATAACGACATGGAATATGAGGCATTGGATCATGGATTGAATCTAGTAGAGCAGATGGGCATAAAAATAATACAGGTGTTCGGGGATTCAAAGGTGGTTGTAAGCCATATCTGAGGATAGGCTACCACCGAAAATTTAAGCATGAGGTCCTGCTAGCACATAATATGGGATCTAATTGAAGGGTTCAAATATTTTAACATACATGTTATCCCATGATCTCAAAACTCTGCCGCAAACCGGATGGCCTCTATTGGCTGACAATTTGAGCCAACCCCTAAATCATTCGAAAGCCAATATGCGGTGTGTACCATTGTCTGCCCATTTATACATAAAAAATGACTAGAACTAACATGAAGAGGATTATGAAGACCTCAAGGTTGGAAGTATCAGGAAGCTAAAAGACGAGAGAAACATGCCACAAGTAGACAAGGATAGGTTGAGATTTATCCTCTAAATGTGATGGAGTTGTAGCTTGGACCTACGAAAACGTTAATGGATATGGTCCTAGTGTTATCTAGCATACAATTGACTTGGATGAAGGCTCTAAACCTGTTCGACAAAAGCAAAGACCAGTTAACCCAAAGGTGGAAGTGTTGATGGCACTGGAGCTTACCAAGCTAGTTAAGTCAAAGATAATCTATCCGATCAAGCATTCTACCTAGGTATCCAATTTGGTCCCTTTTTGGAAGAAGAATGGTGACATATGACTCTATGTGGACTTTCAGGATTTGAATAAAGCTTTGTTAAAGGACCACTATCCCTTACCCTCAATGGAGAAAATCTTGTAGACCGTGGAACTGGATTAGAGATGTTCTCATTGCTCAACAGTTTTTTTGCGCTATAACCAGGTTTATGAAAATGAGGAGGACCAACACAAAACATTGTTCACCACTAAGTGGGGAACATTTGTGTACACAAAGATGACCTTCGTACTCTCCAATGTGGGTGCCACCTTCCAACATGCGTTGGATATCGCCTTTAAAGGATTGATCAATAAGATCATCCTAATATATTTGGATGACCTGACCACTTTCTCCAAATCAAAAGGTGATTAGTTTGATCATCTAGAAATGGTCTTCCAAAAGTTCCAATAGTTGGATATTTCCTTAAATCCCAAAAAATGTGTTTTTGGCATACCGTAGGGAAAGTTGCTTGGCTTTGTGGTATCGAAAGAAGGAATAACCATAGACCCCAAAAGGGTGAAGGCTATAATGGACTTGTCGCTTCCTGTCAATAAAAAAGGGTTATAGTATTTTCTAGGTAAAATTAACTTCATTAGCTAGTTTATTTTGGACTTCGTAGGAATTGTGAGACCCATCACATTGATGTTGAAGAAGGGCTTAACATTTAAATGAAGCTCTTAAGGTAAGCTTTCTTTTAAGTAGATTAAGGAAACCATCTCTATAGCTTCGGTGTTAGCTAACCTAGACTTCTCCAAGGACTTCCTACTATACATTTACAATGGCTATCACAACATAGGCTCTATGGTCATGCAAAGAGACGAAGAAGGAGGTGGAAAGCATCCCATTTCTTTTCATTCCTAAAATATTAAAGGATACAAAATCATATATAAATTCATTGAAAAGTAGGCCTTTTCCCTCATCAAAATCCTCAAAAAGTTCTAACATCTAGTTGAAGCAAGAAAAATTACAGTTCCCCTCACCCATCCCAACACTAGAGAGTACATCACCGAGGGTAAGATAATTGAGAAGAGGGCCAACTGGATCACTAAGATCCTGGAGTATGATGTGGACATTTGAATGACGAAGTTGGTCTGAGGAAGAGGCCTTTGCGAATATATCACACATGAACTAGGCCCTCAAGCAGAAGGAGAAATTGACTAGGTCTATGCAAATCAGTTCAAATTCGAGGAGTCATGGGTGGTTGATCAGGAAAGTTTCATATAGACTAGCTAGTACCCAACCGGCACCCCACCTCATAAATGATGATACTACATGCTACAAGGCACTGGATGCATATTGCTTGAGGGATTTCTATTTAAAAGAAACTATGATGTAGTCCTCCTCCACTGCATGGACAAGCAATGGGCTTAAAGGATTCTAAATGATTTCCATAGCAACCCAGAGGGTAGACACTTCTCTTCCAAGACCACCACCTTGAAAATCATGCGGACAGGCTACTACTAGCCTACAATGTTCTCTGAAGCCCACTATTTTACACAAAAATGCACTCATTACTAGTATTTTATTGACAAGTAGAAGAACTTCACCATTCTATTAAGCCCAATCATGACCAAATAACCCTTTGCACACTGGGGTCAGATTTATTAGGGTCAATCCCATATCCAATGCAGGGCACAAATGGATACTCACAACAACTGATTATTTCATAAGATGGATGAAGTCCATTTCCCTAAAGAACGCTACATAAGCAAAGATTGTCAATTTTCTAGATTAATTGGTAGCAATGTTTAGTTCACCAAAGACCATCATCTCATTCAATGCATGAGCCTTTGTAGGCTCTGGGATGTTAGAATTCTCCCTTAAGCATGGGGTCTACCTCAAGACCTTGTCCAACTACTACCTGCAAGGGAATGGGTTAGCATAATTAACCAACAAGAACTTAATTAGGTTGATAAAGCATACCGGGTCAGGTTGAAGTACCAAAGAGAATGGCATAGGCACCTGTGAGTAGCCTTATGGGCAGACCACATCACTCCTAAAAAAATTCTAGAAACTTCCCCATACGAGTTGGTGTACGAAAAGGAAGTAGTCCTACCCATCTCCATGGAGATCCCGACCTTGTAGTTACTAAAGTCCTTAGAAGTTGAGGAGGATAGCGAAATGGAGGTGAGATTGGTCGTGCTTTTAAGTATCAAGGAGAAAATGGAAAAGGCGTTTGATTTCATGATCCAATGCCAGTAGGTGGTTAAATGTTGGTTCGATAAAAAGGCCTCCAACCTAGATTTAAGGGAGGGGAGTCTTGTGCTAGAATTTGATGAACGAGTTGTAAAACCAAGGCAACATGCAAAATTTGATTCACTATGGAAGGGTCTCTTTTGCATTCACAAATGCAAAGAAAGAAATGTGTATGAGCTAGAAGAAATGAATGGAAATATTTTGGATATACTAGTAAATGGTATTCATCTAAAATTATTTAATTAGGTACAAACAGTTCATTAAAATTTACCATTATGTACCATATGTAAATTTTGTAAATAAGCGTTTTGCTAATAAAGCCATGAGCATGAAAAAAATAGTAGGAAAATACTATATATTATATTCATTGATTTTTTTTTACAATATACAATGGGATTCTGAGCTTAAATCTTAGAGAGAAGCTTAAAAATGTTCTACTCAAAAAGAAAAAAGATACATCATTTTGAAACCAAAAAGGGAGGTGGTACTGAAAAAACAGAGAAATTCAACCTCCTATAACAACGATGGTCAAAACATTGCATTTTCAAGGTTCACAAGTAGCAGTAGGAATTTCATCACACAAGGCACATAGACATTGCACACTTGCTTAATCCTTGACACCAGGGCTGAAGACCAGAGTCTCAAAGTAGGTCATTCATTCGATGCCATAAGTGTGCTCCACGTTGTTTATCTTCAAGAGGAAGGTGGCTGCAGGTCAGGACCATTGATGGTGGCGCTCCAAGTCCATGGTTCGAAACTCAGTGAGGAAAGGAAACCAAGGCACCACCTTCACATTATCCACATGCCTCTAAATGTCCATCGTCGATAGGATACTGATGCTAGGAATGACCACTTGAACAATCTCGCCCAACCCATCTAGATATGCCAAGTCGAATATGTCATGGAAAAGATTGATAATCTAGGGTTTGGCCACATCTAAATCCAGTAGCGAGGCTACAAACCAAGAGATGATGAATTCATTTTGCAATGTAGTTAGTTCTCATCTTGTACATAGTCCCTTCCCAAAACCCACTTAAATGCCACAATAACAAGGAGGTTCTTTGTTCACAATAGGTGCTTAAGCCTATCATTATTGACCTCTCCAACAAAGGATACATATAGCTTTCGGCTCATGAGATGAATTGGGGTACCCAAGCCACTCACAATGATAGCAAGATGATTATGAGACTCACAAAGGGAAAAATATAGCGGAAAGGACTCACTAACTTAGTGCCAACTTGATGATTATTTTCACAAAATGTACATGCTATTTATAGAAAAATGTGCATCAGGCAAGTTGGTGAATGAAAAGTTTGTTTCCCATCAAATGGAAATGGAAAATGTGAGTTGATAGTAAGAAATAAAAGGTAAATGAGTATGAAAGAGATCTAGCAAGGCTTTGAGGAGTTAATCCAGGCATTGGAAGTTCATGCTTGCATATACGACTTTCCACCATGTGTTCGCCATCTTCATCAACGCTATCCAAATCACCTATGTAAAAAGGCATTTTTTAAAGCCAACTCCTACTTAATTAATACATATTTCTCTCCTAAGAACGCTTCCCATTCCTTAAGGTTATCTTTCCCCAAGGTCGGTGAAAGGAATATACTAATTTCGTTCTTATAGTAAGGTTAGAATTCCCAAGAAGTATGGGCCCCCCACTCCACACATATCACCTTGTTGGCAGCACTTAGCAAGCTATTGATAAAAAAACACATTTAATGCATGTGTGTTTGGGAATTGAATGTGACAAAAAGCAGAAAAAGATTTCTAAGAGTTGAACCCTCGAATAACAACTTCTCTAAAAGTTGGTGCTACAAAATTCTTCTAGGAACACGAAAATGGATGAAACATCATCTTTTGGTCGAAATGCAAGAATCGCATTCACAAAGCTAGGCTATGTCAACATATTTAGAGATATCTCTTATGCCAATGCTCCAACACCATAGGAATGAATATTTCCACATTTTAAAGTAATATAGCCAAGAAACCACACCAAAAATGAGGCGATCAAATTTTTTGCAAATAATATCTTCAAACCTAAGTTGCATGTAAACCTTAAAATCCTTAGGGATGGAGCATTACATAGAATGATCACTAGGGGGTGACTGATGGCCTTGAAATGTGACTCTGGCATTGTGGTCTCCAATAATTAATGATGCCCTCCATGCATCCATGCTTAGAGCTGGTAGATAAATGTGTAAAGAATTTGAACGAGGGTACTAGGGTTATCAACGGTAACAAGTTGAAGATCACCATCAATGTGGAAGGAATCTAGGATATGCTATGTATCCCATCAAACTAAGAGGCTGGGAGATTCTATCACGGGAAAATGGAAGAGTTCTGGAAAATGAGGGAAAGATAGTTAAAATTTTATAAGGACAAAATAGGTGAGGAGCCAGAAAACAAGAATATCGTCTTTCCTCCACATAGAAAGTTCCATTCAAATCTACAAGACGTTTTTTCAATGCTGGCTTTTGTATATGGCCTTGAAAGTGACGACAAGGTCCATGTGTTTCAGATGGGCTTGGATTTCATGTTGAAGAAGGAAAGGAGTCAGTAGCAGTTTGATTTTGCTGAAGCAATTCCAGAGATAATGTTTAAGCAATTAAGCGATTATAATAGCTCTTTCAAGTTTAGGTTGTGTAAGGGGAAATCGAGAAGATGTGATAATATCAAATTGAATGAATAGAAACTAATATAAACAATCAAAAAGATGATTCATGCCCATTACTCATGAAATGAAACTACAAAATTGATGAATTCAAGAATGTAATTGAAAGAAAACAATAACAATGAACTCAAAACAATGTAGCTTTACCATCCCATGTTAGAGTGTGTTCTCAAAGATGTTGGGTTGTTCGTATCAATGCAAAGCTTCCATTATGTGTGCAAAAGCTTGAAGACTATGTGTGTGTTGATTGAAGATATGTGTAAAGCTTTGCCAAAATATCAATTAAGACTTTGACATTACTTCGTTGTGTAAAATATGTTGATTCTCTGATCCTTTTTGAGGAAGAAGATGATTGTTATATAGATTTTGTGTTTCAAAATGAATTCTCCAGATCGCGTATTAGAATATCTTGATCAACGGTTCAAAACCGCTAAGAGGTTTAGATGGGAATAATCAGTGGATTTTGATTACGTAATTGTTGTGATTGAAGAAATCATTTTGAGTGTTCAGTGGGATTGAAGAAATATATTGAATAATTTGTGGGATTGAAGAATAGATTGACTTGTCAGGAAATAGATGGATCAGTCATCCA
>VDFB02372187.1:0-24978 GCA_007258455.2 Sequoia sempervirens | reverse complement strand
TTTGGCAATTTTCATCAGTTCGGCAGTTTTCACAACTGTCTCGTGAGTTATAAAGTCGACTGGAATCGCCGAACTGATAGAAAGATGGACAAGGGCAAGAAGGCTATGCAGCACCAGCCAAAGGTAGCCTCGGCGGGAAAAAGAAAAAGGATGGACGCCAATAATGAAACAATGACATGGGAGAACCTGACCGGCAACGAGTGCAAACAGTGGTGGCGAAGCACTCCTGACGACCACTCCCTGAAGGTTGCGCTTCGACACGCTCGGGTAGACAAGGCTGTGCTAGTGCCCTTCTTCAATTCTCGGGAGTTCGAGCCTTGGCTGAAGGCGATGGTGGATAACTATTGCAGGCATACACACAAGTCAGTAATTGATTACAGAGGTTGCCGAGTGACCATTTCATTTTGGCCGCAGGACTTCGAGCGGGTGTTTGGCGTCCCAGCTTCGGGAATATGGGTTAACAAACCCAAGAGGATGACACAGGAGCACAAGGAATTGTTTGTCAAGCAGGTGTGTCGAAGTGACTTGTCAGCGGAAGAACAGAATACCATATGGAGTGCTGGCAATCGAGGTCTCCGGAAAAACCACTTGGCAACAGCAGAATGGAAGTGCTTGCTCGACCTAATGAAATGCCGACTCACAGGTGCTAGCCGAGCGTCGGACATTGCTATATGGCTGGTTGATTTCATGGTCGGACTCCGCGTTGGCCGAGTATACAACTGGGCGAGGTTACTCACAGAGCGGATGAGAGATTTCTTAGCGCAGAGGCATAAGGCCTTCTACATGACCCAGCACGCCATAGCCCTCTTTCTTGATGTCGTTCACACACAGGTGCCCGAGGGCAATTGGGGTCGATTGCGGCCACTTACTCACCTGGATCCTGGATTGCCGACCGTATTCTACTGGTCGGAACTAGAAGTAAAGCAAGCCGGTGAGGGCACAGCTTCAGGAAAGAAGAGGAAACAGAAGGAGGCGTCGGTGGAAGAGGAAACATCAGAGGAGGAGGCCTCGGAGCAGAGCGATGCATCTGACAAGGAGGAGCCCATCGATTTATCTTCTTCGCCCTCGGAGTCTAGTCCACCGGCCGATGAGGAGGTGTCCGTCACCATAGGGGGTGAGGAAGCAGACGAGATTGACATACCATTGCTACAGCTGGCAGGATTTACTCTTCCCGCACCACCAGCCAGGAAGAGCACACACTCAGTGACGTTCACTCTTCCAGTTGCGCCAGTTGGAGACGGGCGAATGTTGAGGGTAGCTGCTTCACTACCAGGTGCATCGCCAGGGTGGGCACCTCTCGCCACCACGACATCACAGGGGGCAGTCACTACATCGGCAGGTTCCACTGCCTCGGTCGAGATATTGCCAGCAGTCTGTTCCCTTACACCACCGCCAGCATCGGCAGCGACAGGAGTGGCAACCTCGGCAGCAGGAACTGGGGGAATGACGGAGGCCATTGAGGATACTACTCCAGCCCCAGGAGCACCTGGGGTAGCACAAATTGATAGCTGGTTGGGATCGGTAGGCCTCACCTTGGACGTGGCCGAGCAGCCAGACCAGCGGGAGAAGAGTCCCTCGGAGGGACAAGGGGATGAGGAAGGGCCAGTCGTTCACACCCAGCAGAGTGAGACGGCCAGACTTGGCAAGGATACACTGGCACACTCGGAGGCTAGCATAGCAGAGGCACCAAAGACAGCCATTCAGGAGCCTCAGCCGATAGTCGGGGAACCGCCCCAGGAGGAGACAGAACCTTGTACACCTCCCGACGATGAGGAGAACGAGGAGGGTGACTCCACGGAGGGATTTGTCGTGGAAATGTCACAGCCAGACCCATCGGACCCAGTAGGCACGGTACAGCGATATGTACAGGAGCTCGAGCATATGGGCAGGTTGATGATCCGAGTGGGACAGGTTTCTAGGGACCTCAGGATCGGCCGATCTCCTCTAGTGGGCCAGGAAGTTCATCGCATCCGAAGATTTGTACAGATGGGGTGTGAAGCTGAGTTCGCACGGATATTTGGCGAGGGGTGGCCAGCAGGAGAGACTCCTACTATGATGAGAGCCTGGCGGGGTCGACCACCGAGACTAGTAGGACGGGACGCTGGGGTTCTGGAGAGTTTATATTATATAGAGCTTGCCTTCCGAGATGTCTTTATTCTTATGAAGCGCCAAATATTTTCCACCGAGGTAGCCGTATCACGTCGAGTGGACGCCTATAGACTCCTACAGAGGGTTAAGGATGAGTCCGCTGCGACCATCAAGAGCATTCAGAATGACTTGGCTGAACAATCTAGGCTTGCCGGTGAGAGGGGAGCTCGATTGGAGGTTTTGGAGCCTCGGGTGGCAGTTTTGGAGCCTCGGGTGGCAGTTTTGGAGGAGGAAGCAAAACAGAAAGAGGCAGCATGGGAGCAGCAGGTGAAAGCATTAGAGGAACAGTTGGTTGCAAAAGAGGTTGATTTGGCGACTAAGAGTGCAGAGGCAGAAAAGGCGAAAAGCCAACTAATGGAGGCAGCTTGGATGGTAAAAGCAGCAAGGGAGAGGGAGATCCTGGCAGATCGGCAGCTTCGCACACGTACGGAGGAGCTGAGGCGCCTGCGAGCAGAGCATTCTTCCACCACTTCGACGTCATCTGTGCATCCAGGGATGCACTCCCTTCCCCCTACTTCTCAGTGATCTTATCTTACTGTATGTATGTCGTCTAGAAGACGACTTCTTTTTTGGGGGGGATGATGTTAGTCGTATATCTTTACTTTGTTGTCGGCCATAGTCGGCCTTGGTCATAGTCGGCCAATTGTTAATAAAACTATAGATTAGTAAAGAATAATAATGTCATGTACTTTCGGGAAATCATGTTCGGATTAATGTTAATGTTAATGTTGTTACGAAGCGTCATGTCGGTTGGTTATCTAACTACCGCCGAACGTTATATGTAGCCTGTTGGATAGTCGGGAGATAGTTACGAGTGATATGTAATGAGTTTTTTTGGTGCCGATGTTTATTGTCAATCACTGCTGATACTCTTTTGTACATGATATTCCTGATGATGAATAAAGTTTCTGGTGTTCAAATATGATATCTTTCAGTTTACTGTTTTATCCTATGTTTTGCACATTACCAGTTCGCCAGTAGTACATAAGATTAGAATTACATTCCGTAGGCAAACACCTTGCAATAACTGTCCTTAGTTTGTTGCTTTAGGCCTCAAGGAATATTGTCAAACACTTCTCATACAATCTCTTTACTAGTTGTTTCTGTATTTTCAGTTTGCTTGTTTGCTTGAAATGGTTTCAATTGAAGTCAAGAAGCTTGCAAATTAACTCAACAATGTCTAAGCAATGAACTAGATGCAAATGCAATTTCTTTCTGGCTTTTTGGATGCAAACACATGAACTTTACATGAGAAACATACTCCTACAGCCAACTAACATTTTTACAAACAATTGGCATGCAAACTAATATGCTGGTAATGAATGCTATAAAAATGAACATTACATCGAACATATGGCATGCAACTTATAACTCCTTTATTGATATGTCCACTCTAATACAATGCTAATAAAATAGCCAAGACTCTTGGCTTTACAAATGAGATTCAAATACAATGCCAATCTGATTTAAATGATCACCTACAGCAACAATGAATACTATCCTATATGCTATGATAGATGCAAACAATATAGAGGAACCTGATTTATAGTAGTGCCTTATGATGATGGAGAAGTAGCAACAAAAATCAAATGAAATGATCTCCTCTCTAGCCCAAATCGAAGTTGAAAGGAAGCCGCCCCTCTTTTAACTGATTGCTGATGAAATAAAATAATTCGCAGCCCCTAGACACCTTCTCAAGAATCCATCATCAATGTGTCGACCCCACAAGTGAAGTGCCCAAGCTTGGATATAAAATCGATGCAACAAATGGCTTCTAGGAACAAAATCGTGGCCTCCACTAGACTGAAAAGATGACTGGAAATTTATATCAGAATATACATGTGATGCAAAATCGTCCCTTGAAGGACAAATCGATGTAGTCTCCAATGGCAAGATAATCTTCAAATCAAACCCTCAATCAAACCTCACAAAATTGGCCTTAGGCCACAAATTGCACAATGAAGAGACTGAATTATCTCTCCCAATCGCTGCAACCCTTCGGAGGATATTTCACCACCTCAGTTATTCTAATCAATGGAAGTTTTTGTTTACAAAGATTAATGGCTGTAAACTGTAGAAACCCTAGACTCCACGATGGACATATCAAAAAAAATATCAATTTCCTGGATAACGAAACAATGGCTGACCATCACCACTTATACTTTTCCTCACCAAGTCTAGGGCGGCCATCTAGAAGTTTCCACAATATTCTTTTATTTTATTTTATATTTTATATTTTATATTTGCACTTTATTATAATATTAAAATATAACTTTAGAATACCTAAAGTGCAAACATGATAGCAAACCATCCAGATAACACAATATGTGTTCCAACACATTATGTTTTCTAACATTCAGCATAACATAGGAAGCCTCCATATAACTACCGAATCCAAGAAAAGAAGCCAACCACCATCTGGGTAACTGCCACAGAGACCGTCTAAACATGCCCTATTAGCCTACGAGGGCCACTAATAAGCTAATCATGTTGATGTGTGAATATCTAACTAGAAGGGGACATTACAGTCATTGGAGGCTAATTGAGTGGGCTAATTGAGTTATGAGACATGTACTTGACGACTCATTGAAACTTATAGGTTGGGAATAACCTACTTGCTTGGGTTGATCATTTGGTCTTGATTGGAACACATAGGGTTAGATTAACCTATATAATCGAACTGGTCATTGGTTGATGACTTTATCCTAGTATTAGGATATATCAAGGTTAAAACTCATCTATGTGGTTGAGCAGATCACTTGAGTTATGAGATACTAAATTTTGGAGACATAGGTGGGATTACCTATTGAGTTAGAGTTGCTACTTGGGTAGTTGCTTTATACTCTTGTTATGAAGTTATAATGTTGGCAAGATTCTACTCTTGAATAATCCTTTTTACTAAGGAGGTTACACTCTTGAATGGAATCATCTATTGATATGATTATTCTTCAATTGAGGTCATTCATCGAAGAGACTACTCTCTTGATGAGAATCACTTAATAATGTGAAGTATTGCTGAATGGAGTCAGTTATTTATGAGTATTAATCTATGATTAGATGAAGCTTATGTAACTATACTTTAGCTTATAAAGTTATACTTGGGACTAGGTTGTCGTTTGAAGAGAATAACTTGTTTATCCAAAGTTAATTTGTAGATTGGAAAAGCTCATATGTTATACCTAGGGTTGGAATATCCATCGAAGGGGGTAACTTATGCTTTATTGGTAGAGATACCATAGTGTTTTGGGAAAAGGGGAATAGGTTATTTCTGAGGTTAGGGATAACCTATGGAAGGAAATTACCTAAGAATAGTATATGAACAGTCATAATCCAAACCGAGCTATAGAAGTGTATGTGAATAGGAAGACTGTCACTCGAAGTACTGGGTGAGAATAATTTGGCCAAAGTAGTGTAAGTAGCCACTGTTTACACTATCAATTCACTGTGTTTCTTTTATGCATTCTAGTTCAGGATTTTCATACTCATAGGGGAAACGACCGTATGATTAGGTTCCGGTTTGTAGGACACAACACTAAGCTCAGATAGGCTATTGTTTTGAGGTTTACCAACCAATCTCTTCGTCGAAGAGTAGGGCCATCTTGTCATATGTGATAGATGTGCAGGGGACCGCATTTGAGTCCGTGGTTGGCGGAAAAGCACTTGAGTGATGCTTCTCCTCATCAGATGGCAGCCGAGGTTTGCAAATTGCGCCAGCATTGGGAACAGCTAAAGTGTATGAACCAAGGAGCGGGGACATCCAGAATGTATACACCTTTGTGGCGGCATTAGGGCCAGTTTGTATATCTATTGCCAGATGAAGTTAAAAAGAGCTATGTATGTATCTTGTACCCATTTATATGGAAGGATGTAATCTTGAATAAACTTGAGTTTATTCAATGTGAAATATACTAAGTTACCGATTCGCCTCCTGGAGCCTCTGGATACAATTCGATTCGTACCAGATACGAAATTCGGGTACGATACAATGGAAAATCAACTAGGATACGAAATTTGGTCTGCGGATTCAAGCTAGATTTGATTCGCCACTACGGATTCGACTAGGAAACGGCAAGAGGAATCCACGACAAATCCAGACATGAAAACGCCTAGGCCGCAGAAAAAGTGCTTTTAAGCATATTTTTTAATCATTTTTTTGACCATCAGTTGACTTCTAAATAATTTAATATTCATTCCAACCCTAATTTATGCCTCCAAACACACTAAATAGGTAAAAGCAATCTCATTTAACAATTTGTGAATGAAAAACAAGTTTTTTTGCCTCCATTGCTGAAATTTCTCTCTTGCTTGCACAAGCTTGAATATACTTGAAGGCTGATCGTTGGTTGTTCAAAGTTGATTGTTGTGCTATTTCTAAGCACTTGCAAGTGTCCGTTCGTTGCCAAGAAGATCGTAGAGCAAGATTTGTTCAAAAGAGGTAGGTTTCTTTGAAGTTTTTTTATTTTTTTCTTACATTTTTTTTAACAAATGAACTATCTTGTTTTCTTTTTATTGTTTTGTTGATTGTTCTCATTCTTTTAAGTTTTTTAGTTTCAAATTTTAATACCAAAATTATTTCAATCTGTTGAGCCTTAGGTATTACAATGGCATCCGCTTCTAACTCCTCACGCCAATCTCGTTTCAAAATAAATGCAACCTCTCCCCTTTGGAAATATGTAGAAATGGTTCAACAATATCCAGTGGAGTATTTATTTGGATTTGTAGTCATTGCAAAGTTCGATATACGAGCTCATACAATCAAGTGAAAGCCCACTTGTGTAGGATCCCTAATAATGGCATCAAACCTTGTCCAGGACCTCCAAAAGGTGATGGCAAAGGCCTTCCAAATGACGTAGTGTTAAAATATATTGTTGAGCAAGAAAAAGCAGAGCAAAAAGTTGGTAGTCTTAAAACAAGCCATCCTTTGAGGAAAGGATCTCAATCCATGAAACCCCCTACACCACCGGCACCTACTTATCTTCCACCTACAGAAAGCCATCCATTTATGAACATCCCTCAAGAGCAAACCGTGCCCTCATCAAATAAAAGATCTAAGGGACCGTTGGAAGTTTCATTTCAAAATGAGGCAAGAGAGATTGTTGATCAAGACATAGCAAGATGTGTCTATGCCAATGGATTGGCATTCAACATTGTTCGTTCACCATATTGGCCAAAAAGGTGAAATCTATTAATGAGGCTCCAAAGGGGTATAAGGGCCTAGGTTTTGAGAAGGTGCGTTGCACCTTATTGGAGAAAGAGGTGAAACATGTAGTACACTCTTTGAAGCCCATAAGGGATTCATGGATCGAAATAGGGGTGACCATCGTTTATGATGGATGGAAAGATGCAAAAAATCGCCCATTGATCAATGTTATTGCCATGTCCCCTAAAGGGGCAATGTTTTTGAGAGCAGTGGATTGTGAAGGATAGGTGAAAGATGGTCCATTTATTGCTAACATCCTTTGCCAAGCTATTGAAGAAGTGGGCCATCAAAATGTTGTGCAAGTTGTAACCAACAATGCCAAAAATTGTAGGGCTGTTGGGTTATTGGTTAAGGAGAAGTATCCACACATTTTTTGGACACCTTGTGCTGTCCACTCCCTCAATCTAATACTACAAAAAATTGGATCCAAAATTGAGTGGATCAAACAAATGTATGCTGAGGGCGAAGACATCCAAATTTTTGTCACCAACCACCATATGACACAAGGAATATTTAGACAGTTCTCAAAATTGGAATTGTTCAAGGTAAGTTAATCCTCAATGTTTTTAAACTTTTAATTTTCTTTTAATTTTAAATTTTGATTTTGTAAATTTAAATTACATTTTAATTTTTATTTTGATTTCCAAACAGGTTGTTGAGACCCGTTTTGCCTCCAACACAATTGTGTTGAGACAACTTATAAAGGTTCGCGAGGCACTTTGTGCCATGGGAATCAGCCCTAATTGGGCCATATGGAGGCAATTTAGCAGTGAAAAGGCAAATAGGGTCAAGCAAAGGATCCTAGATGATTGTTGGTGGGATCGTGTTGAGTACCTGGTCAGTTTCACTAAGCCTATATTGAGCATGATCCGTTACACAGACATGGATAGACCTTGTTTGGGAGAAGTATATGATGGTATCAACTCAATGATTGAGAAGATGAAAACCATCATCAATGCAAAAGAGGAAGATCCTGAAGAAAAGTTCTTCAAAGAGCTACAGGAAATCATGGTTGATAGATGGAACAAAATGACCACTCCATTGCATCTTCTCGCTTTTGCATTGAGTCCCAAATATTATAGTCCTGAGATCTTTTTGCTTCATCAAGAGTTGCTCCATAGAGGGATGTTGAAGTGGCACAATGGTACAAGGCAGCACTTCGTAGACTCTTCACTGATCGTGACCAACATGATTGAGTGAGGGCTAAGTTCATGGCTCTTGCATGCTCTAGTAGTGTTGATCAGAATCTTGATGCTCTTTGAGACAAGTACAGGGTGGATGCTCATAGTTGGTGGTACTTCCATGGGCAAAAATACATGCACCTCCAACCTATTGCAATAAAAATCTTATCCCAAGTAAGTTTTATATTTTGTAATTTTAATTTTAATTTATAATTTTATATTAATTAATAATTTTGTTTATTTAAATTTTGTAACTCTTAACTATTTAATTTGGTCTTAATAGGTTGCTAGTTCATCTTCTTCTAAGAGGAATTGGAGCACATACTCCTTCATCCACTCAATAAAACGCAATAGGCTTCATTCAAAAAAGGCAGAGGACTTGGTGTATGTGCATTCAAACTTGCGCCTCCTTACACACAAGCAAAGTTCCTACAAAGAAGGAGACACAAGGAGGTGGGATATTGAGCCAGAGCAGCTAGACTTGGATGCTTCCACAAGTCACTTAGTTGCACTTGATATTGATGATGAGTATGAGCTTGAAGCAGCTACTGAGCATGAGAGTGGTAGTGTCAGTGCTACTGCTAGTGGCAGTGCTTGTGCGGTGCCACTAATGCTATTTGTGGTTCTACACAAAATGTAGCATCTAATGATGCTAGTTTGTTTGATGACCCATATGATTCAGATTGATCAATGATCAATAATGGCTGATTGTAAATGTTTGACATTTTATGTTTGAACTTTAATTTATAATTTTATATCATGGCATTCAAGTAATCACTAATATTTTAATATTTGACTTAGTGACTATGAAAGTGGTGATGTATTTTTGCTATGTTATTAGACTATTAATATGGTGGTGTATTATGAACTTAATTACTATTGCAAATATGTATATATTTCTGATTTTTATATGTTTTTTGTATTGTTGTACCCAAGCCGTACACAACCCCAAAAAAAAATTTGACCGAATCCCGTACCAGATTCACGTACCCATACCCGAATCCAAAAACGAATTGGTAACTTAGGAAATATATGTTATGGAAAGATTTGTAAAATTAGAATAGAACGCAATGGAAGTTTGGAAATAGTGTTATTTCAAATGTGCATGTAATTTACATTACGGAAAGAAAAAAATTTATTGCTATGTTATGGCATCATAACCATTTACTTGAGGTGAAAACGTGGAAAATTTTACTGAGTAGAACATCGGGGTTGTTACACTGTAATAAACAGTTTCTAGTTTGCATCAATTTCTAGAACTTTGTGTTAATGGTGTCTCAGTCTGCAAATTTTCCAGTGAACTTAAGTGTAGTGTATGTTGTCGGATTGTTACATTTTAAATCTGTTTACCTGTGATCAATTTTGGGCTAAGTTACCGGTTCAGTTTTGGGTTCGGGTTCGAGTTCGAGGACCCGGTTCGCCGGTTCAGGAAAAAAAAAAATTGGGGTTAGGTTCATTTTGGGTTTGGTAATACAAAAACATATAAAAATCAAAAAAATATACATATTTGCAGCAGTAATTAAGTTCATAATACACCACCATATTAATAGTCAAATAACATAGCAAAAATACACCACCACTTTATACTCAAATGTCATGATATACAATTATAAATTAAAGTTCAAACTTCAAACATAAAAATGTCAAGTGTTTAGAATCAGCCATTAATGATTATTGATCATTAATCAATCTGAATCATATGGGTCATCAAAAAAAGCAGCATCATTAGCAACATTAGATGCTACATTTTGTGGAGAAACACAAAGAGCATTAGTGGCACTCGCACAAGCACTGCCACTACCACTGACACTACCACTCTCATGCTCAGTAGTTGCTTCAGGCTGATAGTCATCATCAATATCAAGTGCAGCTACGTGACTTGTGGAAGCATCCAAGTCAAGCTGCTCTGGCTCAATATCCCACCTCTTTGTGTCTCCTTCTTTGTAGGAACTATGCTTGTGTGTAAGGAGGCGCAAGTTTGAATGTACATACACCAAGTCCTCTGCCTTTTTTGAATGTAGCCTATTGCAATTTATTGAGTGGATGAAGGAGTATGCGCTCCAATTCCTCTCAGAAGAGGATGAACTAGCGACCTATTAAGACCAAATTAAATAGTTAAGAGTTACAAAATTTAACTAAACAAAATTATTAATTAATATAAAATTATAAATTAAAATTAAAATTACAAAATATAAAATTTGGGATAAAAATTTTATTGCAATAGGTTGGAGGTGCATGTATTCTTGCCCATGGAAGTACCACCAACTATGAGCATCCACCCTGAACTTGTCTTGAAGAGCATCAAGATTTTGATCAACACTACCAGAGCATGCAAAAGCCATGAACTCGGCCCTCACTCGATCACGTTGGTCATGATCAATGAAGAGTCTACGTAGTGCTGCCTTGTACCCTTGAGCCACTTCAACATCCCTCTATGGAGCAACTCTTGATGAAGCAGAAAGTATCTCAAGACTATAATATTTGGGACTCAATGCAAAAGCGAGAAGATGCAAGGGAGTGGTCATTTTGTTCCATCTATCAACCATGATTTCTTGTAGCTCTTTGAAGAACTTTTCTTCAAGATCTTCCTCTTCTGTATTGATGATGATTTTCATCTTCTCAATCATTGAGCCGATACCATCATATACTTCTCCCAAACAAGGTCTATCCATGTTTGTGTAATGGATCATGCTCAATATAGGCTCAGTGAAACTGACCAGGTACTCAAAACGATCCCACCAATTATCATCTAGGATCCTTTGCTTGACCCTATTTTCCCTTTCATTGCTAGATTGCCTCCATACAACCCAATTATAGCTGATTACCATGGCACAGAGTGCCTCGCGAACCTTTATAAGTCGTCTCAACACAATTGTGTTGGAGGCAAAATGGGTCTCGGCAACCTATTTGCAAATCAAAATTAAAATTAAAATTTAATTTAAATTTACAAAATCAAAATTTAAGAAAGTTCAAAAATTTTAAAAAATTGAGAATTAACTTACCTTCAACAACTCCAATTTTGAGAATTGTCTAAATATTCCTTGTGTCATATGGTGGTTGGTGACAAACATTTGGATGTCTTTGCCCTCAACATACACCTGTTTGATCCACTCAATTTTGGATCCAATTTTTGTAGCATTAGATTGAGGGAGTGGACAGCACAAGGTGTCCAAAAAATGTGTGGATACTTCTCCTCAACCAATAACCCAACAGCCCTACAATTTTTGGCATTGTTGGTTACAACTTGCACAACATTTTGATGGCCCACTTCTTCAATAGCTTGGCAAAGGATGTAAGCAATAAATGGACTATCCTTCACCTATCTTTCACAATCCACTGCTCTAAAAAACATTGCCCCTTTAGGGGACACAACAATAACATTGATCAATGGGCAATTTTTTGCATCTTTCCATCCATCAGAAACAATGGTCACCCCTGTTTCGATCCACGAATCCCTTATGGGCTTCAAAGAGTCTACTACATGTTTCACCTCTTTCTCCAATAAGGTGCAACGCACCTTCTCAAAACCTAGGCCCTTATACCCCTTTGGAGCCTCATTAATAGATTTCACCATTTTTTGCCAATATGGTGAACGAACAACATTGAATGCCAATCTATTGGCATAGACACATCTTGCTATGTCTTGATCAGCAATCTCTCTTGCCTCATTCTGAAATGAAGCTTCCAACGGTCCCTTAGATCTTTTATTTGAAGAGGGCATGGTTTGCTCTTGAGGGATATCCATAAATGGATGGCTTTTTGTGGATGGAAAATAAGAAGGTGGTGTAAGGGGTTTCATGGATCGAGATCCTTTCTTCAAAGGATGGCTTGTTTTACCACTGGTTGCTTTTTGGTCTGCCTTTTCTTGCTCAGCAATATATTTCAACACTATATCATCTGGAATGCCACTGTTATCTTCACCTGGACATGGTTTGATGCCTAGTTCAGGGATCCTGCACAAGTGCCCTTTCACTCGACTATATGAGCTCGAATATTGAACATGGCAATGACTACTAATCCAAACATATCCTCCACCACCTAGAAGTTGTTGAACCATTTCTACATAATTCCAAAGGGGAGAGTTTGGGTTTGTTTTGAAATGAGATTGGATTGAGCCTAAGGAGGTATCGGTTGCCATTGTAATACGGAATAGTAAATACCTAAGGCACAACATATTGAAATTTTGGTATTGATTCATTGAATTTGAAACTAAAAGACTTTATTAATTTCAAAAAAATGAAAAAATTGAACATCTGTTATAGACATTTAGAGGAATGAAAAGTAAAACAAAACAAAAACTAAAAAACAAAACAAAAGAATTGAAGTTCATTTGTTAAAAAAAATGTAAAAAAAATAATCAAAAAACCTACCTCTTTTGAAGAAATCTTGCTCTATGATCTTCTTAGCAACGAATAGACACTTGCAAGTGCTTAGGAATAGCACAACAATCAACTTTGAACAATCTACGATCAGCCTTCAAGTCTATTTCAGCTTGTGCAAGCAAAAGAGAAAGTTCTGCAATGGAGGCAAAAAATCCTTTTTTCTCATTCACAAATTGGTAAATGAGTATCACTTTACCTATTTCATATTTTAGAGGCAAGTATTAGGGTTAGAAGGAATAAAAAACTCTTTAAAAGTCAAAAAAGAGTTAAAAAAATATTAGGAAAATGCAAAATCGTGTGAAAACGTGCACCTGGGCGCGAAATTTTGCCCGGGTTCGAAATGTTCGGACCCATAGTCAGGGGTCCGAAACCACAAAGGGATTTTTGAACCCTCAGCGAATTTGGGCAGACCAGACCCAAATCGAACACAAACCGGACCCAAGACCTGTAGGGGCGAACCCGGTAACTTAGATTTTGGGCAATGCATTTCAAATACTTGATTATTTAATTGTATATTTGGAGGTGTTTGTCTTCCCTTTCTGAGCAAGCATCTTACACACAGCGAGAGTGTATCCTTCAATCCCATTCAACCCACGCAACCTAAGATTTTCCAGCCTGTGACTCTTGCAAAAACTTCCTCATATGTCTGCCCTCATTGAAACCCACTGTTGGTCATTCTTCATGCTATTTTGCATGACTGCTGCCCATGAAAATGCTCACAATTTTCTGCACGACCCATGACACTTTATGGATCATACACATGCACAGGGGACTTCATCTTTGGTGCAACAGATTAAAAATGGCTGAGATCCTTCGATGGCAATGTGGTGCTTCCTTGGCATCTTGCAGCAAATATGACAGTCATAATCAACTTGACTCAAACTCAAGCCATCACTCTTTGATACCATACTAGCATACATATATTAAATATTAATATACATAAAATATGCCGAGAGTTATCATTCTCTAATTTTCTTTTTTGATTGATTTATCTTTGTGATCAAATCTTTGATTTCTCTTTGAGATCAAAATATTATTTATTTATTTATTTGTTCTTTTAGTTTATGCAAATATTTGAATATTTTTTATTATTTATTTATTGATTTGTTCTTTTTGTTTCATCAAATCTCTTTGATTTGATTTTTGTGTTTCATCAAATCTCTTTTATTTGATTTTTTTGTTTCATCAAATACAAAGCAAACACACAAGAGCACAGTATTATATTATAAAATATTAGAAATTGGAATCTGTTACAAAGAGGTCCATCTCCTTATTAGAGTTTGAGAGATGTAACCGACAATAAATAATTGTGACACTCATCCAAGATTCCAAATACTAATAACAACTAAAATTATTACACACCACTAAGTTACTTTGGTGACTTTATTACAAAAGCTAAGCCTTGTATTGTAACAGGTTAAGCCAAAACTAGGGTTGTAAAATTGGTTCAGCCTTTCAATCAATTAAAGGATGGATTAGTACCCATTTTAGGAATTGAATCGATATATCAGCCAATATGAATTTCACTGCCAACCCAAAACCCAATTGAGGTTACAATTTAATAACTACGTTTGTGGAATTCGTACAGGCTTTTAGTCTCTTGAAGGACCCCAAGTTATACCCATTTCAGAAGTTGAATCAATATATTAATTTTTAACCAAAGAGAATTTTACCAACAAACTAAAACCGTGGTTGAGATTAGGGTTTAAAAACAACAAAGGTTGTAAAATTGATGCAGGCTTTTATCTCTTGAAAGAAACCGACTGATACCCATTTCTGAAGTAGAATCACTATCTTAGTCAATAAGAATTTCACCACGAACTCAACCCCCTGATTGACGTCAGGGTTCAACAACAATTAGAGTTGTAGAATTGGTGAAGGCAGACATTTAGAATCTTGAAAGACACCAATTTATACCCATTCTAGAAATTGAATCAAATATATTCGCCAATGCATATTTCAGAGCCAATCCAAAAACCTTATTAGGCTTAAGATTTTAACCATTATTTGAAAGATGTATAATTGGTACAGACTTTTAGTTTCTCGTGAGAAGAACTATATATACCTTAGTTATTAAATCAAATGCATTGTTTCAAACAGTTGGGTGATGAAAATGTACCTGTAGGGCGAGTTTGATTCGGACTCCTAAATCCCAGAGTCTCTGGATCACCGACTTCAACCGAAAATGTTCTCTTTAGAGTCCATGGGATGACATTTTGTTGCATGTTTTTTAGTTGAGAGGCATTCTTCCATGGCAGAAGTTTTGTTAGGGACCTGCATTTCCACATCTTTCACGTTCTCTCTGTCTAGGATCTTGTCTGCCTCAGTTCGACTACTTTTATTAAAATATTGTAAGCAGGCAATATATCGTGTACTAAAGAATAGAGACTGATATGATTCTCTAGACCGTTCGGAGATATCTTATTTGGAAAGGTTTAAAAAAACCTGTAAATTTATATGTGAGTTTAAAATCGAGTAAGTGTGATTCCGCTCAGAATGATTTTGATTTTAAGGGGAGGATCGAGGCAATAATTTCAATAGCATGGAAGGGTTCTGTAATTCAGCGTAGTAATGATTTTTTTTGGACTGTATTAAATAATTTCAGGGTTATTTTTCAAAAATAATTACAGTTTAATTCAGAAAAAAGTCATTATACTCTGTTATTAACTGGAAATATTGTACTACTGTGGGGTTTAAGGCTCTGAAGGATTTAAATTTTCTTGTCTAGATTAATTTATATCTATTATTATAATCTATTATTGACTCTAGAAATATTGTATTTCTTATGTAAGGAGAGTGTTTAAGGTTGTAAAAGAAATTAAATTTTCTTTACTGGATTAATTCATATTGTTATGTGGAATATAAATATTCAAAGAACGCAACAATTCAAATACAAATATGAATTGAATAAGTTTCGAGAATAGTAGATAATAAATTAGTTATTGTTTTGGATTTAGAATTTTTTTTGACTCTATGCAAGGACAATTCTAGTAATCTAAGACTAATTTGCAACCACAAACGTGTCTTATACTTGTGAACTTGTATGGTGTAGTATGCTATATTTTGTTCTTCACTTTACCTAATCAACCTTAATTTTATCTTTTGATATTTGATGGACTAGCATTATTTATAAATACATTTGTGGAATTGTGAATATGTCACAAGGGGACATGTTCTCCTAAGTCAACCATTAGAAATGTGTATGAATAATTGAAAACAACAATTTTTAGTTATACTCTTGTTCATGGGATTCGAGGATTAAACTGCCCTTTGGTTAATAGAGCTAAGACTAAATGGAATCTAGCTCTAGAGGGAGAACTCAAAATGAACTTTGATTGTGCCTCTAAAGACAATCCAAGGCCATCAAGAGCAAGTTGCATCATTAGATACTTTTAGGGAAATCTAGTAAAAGCTACTTCTAAGAAACTAGTTTTGGCTCCAAAAATGTAATGTCCCCTTCTCAGTAGCCACTATGGAGATCATTTAGCCTTTATTATTCCCAAAGGCTAAAGAAGAAATAAGGGAATAATAATTAAATTAATTATTTGTAAAGTTATCTCAATAAATTAAAATCATAAGATAGCTTTATATTTAATTAATTTAATTAAAGTGACTAAAATAAAATAATATATAGTCACTTTGGGAATAAAATAATAATATTTTTTGGAAGTTTCTTGGAGGTGATTGGAAAAATCTTTAAAAGGAGTTGTGAGCTTGGCATTTGAGCATGTCTTGAATTATACTTTTGATATCATTTTGGTGAAGAGCTTGAATGCTTGCTTGTTTGAAGGTTTGAATACTCTAGGATACCGGTTTTGGTTGTGAAAGATCAACCCTAGCTGGAAGTTAGTGGAGGAAGACAATTCAATTTTCCTACTTGAGTAATCATTACAAAATTTAATGGTCTTTGACCAAATTTTGAAAAAGCAAGGAGTTCGATTTTGTGAAGGTGGCATTGAAGATTTTGGAGGATCATTTTCAGTTATTAAGGCATAGCGAATTTATTATAGGAGTTCGATTTTGTGAAGGTGGCATTGAAGATTTTGGAGGATCATTTTCAGTCATTAAGGCATAGCGAATTTATTATTGAAGATCGATTTCATTGTTGAAAAAATCATAGAAAATTTAAGGCACTGCAATTTGCTTTATTTTTAAGAGAATCGATTTTTTTGGGTCTCTTGCTCGTTATCGATTATTGTTGGGAATTTGTGGCTGTTCTGGAACTCCAAGTGTAACCATTTTGGACACTAAGAACAGTTTGATTTTGAGATATTTCATCTTGTTTTTGGCGCTTGAGGAAAGATGTCATCTTGCTAGGAAAAATGACTTCAAGCAATCAGTCTATGTGTCAATCAGGTTCTCCATATTATTGATTAGATTGTATTTGGAAATGCATTTAGAAATCGTTGTCATCACAACAATCATTGTATTGTTGTCCATTTAGTTTTATTTTAGCTTGCATTTTACATGATAAAATATCTACGACTGCATTTGTATTGCTGCCATATCAGTCTGAGTTTGCATTGTCATTCTTGCATTGTAAATTGTCACCCATAGAGGGCAATTAGCTGTGAGTTGCATTGTCAAAGATTGTAATCAATTTTGAGTTTCATAAGCTGCAATATTATACAAACTGGAGTTTGGAGTTTGCACAAGAATTGTTTGACAAAATGTCTCTTTGTTGTAACTACTTGTTTGCATAATTGCATTTCATTTCATTCATCTTGAGTCTTGGAAAATCATTAAAAAATATATATTGCATTTTATTCTACATTGCATTCTCAACCATTGGAACCCTTTAGATAGAGTCTTTTATGCATACACCATCTTTATTTGAGAAAAATCAAAAAGAGAAATCATTTACCGGCAGTAAGAATTTTATGAGACAACTGTTTGACAAAATTAAAAGGCATTCAAACTAAAAAATTAAGGGCAGAATTTGCAAGGTTCCTTACAATGGTATCAAAGCTAGCTTCCTGCAAGCCTGTGAGGTTAGTGGGATGTTATGAATCTAGAAGATCAAGAGTATATATCATATAGAAGGGAAAGGAGAAGAAGTGGTTTTGATCCCTTTGTTATTGATTCTTCATCCGAAGAAGAAATCATGGGAGATAGGGCTGATATACTGAAGGGCGACACTTATCAAATTCTTAATGACTTAGCTAGAAATTAGTAGCAGGTGATGCAACTTCTAAACCAACTTGTGAGTGATAGAAATAACAATGGAAACAATGGTTCAAATGGTCACAACAAGGGTAATGAGAACAATAATAATAATGCAAAGGAGAGTAACACTCATATCCTAGCACATAGCCATATTAGGACAACTAGCAGGGTGACTCTAAGGGCTCTCATGCCTCGATTCTTGGGTGTATAGCCTATTGGAAATCAGGAGTAGCAAGCACAAGGTGAAGGTTTCACAGATTATTTGAGAGAGTACCAGTCATTGGGTGATGAATTTCATGTTGTCATGTCATTACAAGATTTCTATACTAACAAGTACAAAAATAGACCTAGGAACAATAACAGAGGACAACAAAATCAAGACTTGCAGTACAAGGTTGGGAAAAATTTCATACCTTTCTTTGATGGGTCCAGTAAATGCACAACCAAAGCTTGGGTGTAGAAGTTGGATACTTACTTCTAGCTTAACCCGGTGCTAGAAACAAAGGCAATCAAGTATGCTACATTGCACTTGGAGGGTGAAGCACATGAGTGGTCGTATCGTGGGCTTGTCACATTGGGACATGCCAACATCACTTCCTATTTAGATTTCACACAGAAGTTAATGGATAGATTTGATTAGAAGGATCTAGAGCTAGCACAACTTAGACATAGTGGATCAATGGATGCCTACATTTATGAATTTCAGTAGTTGGTTGTTATGGTGACTAACATATTGGAGCACAAATTAGTCATGCTCTTCATTGAGGGTCTATATGAGCCACTTCGTGGTTGGATTAAGGCTTTCAAATTTGACACGCTACAGGATGCAATCACTTGGGCTAGAGACATGGAGCACTCCACGCCTAGCAATAAACCCCCTTCTAAACCCTTTGTTCCACAAAAGAATAAGGACAAGAAGACTACCCAGAAGGAGGGAGCTAAGAGGAGTAAACAAGAAGAAGAGATTTGCAAGGAGTGTAGAAGGAAATAGATATGTTACCATTATAGGGAGCACTAGGAGCCTGGGCATCATTGCTTGGGTTGAGGCAAGGTTCACTTCATTAAGGTTATATCAGAGAGTGAGGATAGTGATGATGATGCACAATCATAAGATAGTGAGGATAACAGCTTAGATGAGGAGTAGCCACAAGAAAGAGTGGCACCATTGCTACTTTATCAAGCACCCCTAGATTTAACTCCTTCAGGTTTAGGGGATTTTTGTAGGGACAGTGCATCGCAATATTGATTGATAGTGGGGCCACCCACAATTTCATTGACGTGGCCTTAGTGGCAAAGCAAGGGTTACCAGTACAAGACTTCGAGGGGTTCAATGTCATGGTGGTAGATGGGTACAATATGTCATGCACACGTAGGGTTCCTCATTTACCTATCACATTGGGCAATTACATAGTTAAGATGATTTCTATGTGGAGGATTTAGGTGACACAAATGCCATCCTTGGTATCCAGTGGTCACATTCATTGGGAAAATATTCTTAGAACTTTTAGACTATGGATCTTAAGTTTAGGGCAGCAGATGGCAAAAGAGTGATGCTTAGAGGAATGGAAAATGGGGCGCCAAAGATAGTTTCAGCTAAACAGACGATGAGCATTTTTTGTCATGGTGATGTGGCATGGGCAACAACATGTTTGATCACTACTAAGGAGACTATAGATATGGATTAGCCATATCACATTGATATTCAGGATCTATTGGGGAACCATGACAAGGTGTTTGGAGAGATTCCACTAGGACGACCATCAAATAGAGGATTTGAGCACGCCATTGAGTTGGAGGAGGGGCCCAAGCCTATCATCACCACCCCCTACCGTCATCCTAAGAGGTTCAAGGATGAAATAGAAAAGGCAATCAAGGAGTTCCTTAACATGGGGCACATACGACCGAATTTAATATGTTTGCTTCTTTCATGGTCCCGGTGAAGAAGAAAGATGGAACAATGGGATGTGCATCGATTATCAAACTCTCAACAAAAAGACTATTAAGCATAGGTACTCGATACCCAGGATTGATGAGCTATTGGATGAGCTACACGGTGTAGCATACTTTTCCAAGACAGATCTTCACTTAGAGTACCATCAGATCAGAGTTAGAGAGCAAGATATACACAAGACAACCTTTTGATGTCACTATGGGCATTATGAGTTCTTGGTCATGCCTTTTGGTTGGACAAACGCACCTACTGCATTTCAATAATGCATGAACCACATTTTCAACAAGTAGTTGCATAAGTACCTTTTGGTGTTCTTTGATGATTTTCTCATTTACAACAAGACTTGGGATGAACACTTGAGGCAACTAGACGAGGTCTTGACTATCATGGACGAGTAGTCATTGTATGTCAAGGCCTCGAAGTGTGAGTTTGGCCTTAAGGAGATTTTATACTTGGGGCATGTGATCAGTGCATAGGGGGTACAAGTTTACTAGGAAAAGATTTAGGCAATACTTCATTGGCCAACACCTAGAACACTTATAGAACTGTGCGGATTCTTTAGGTTGTGCAACTATTACAAGCGTCTTGTTAGAGGGTTTTCTCAATTGCGAGCACCTTTGACAGATCTTACTAAGAAGGGTGCATTTAGTTGGTCTGATGAGGCACAGTGAGCTTTTGACAAGCTCAAGGAGGTGGTGAGTAGTTGCCTAGTCTTGGAACTTCTAGACTTCACCCAACCATTTATTCTTGAGTGTGATGCATCGTGTGAAGGTATAGGAGCGGTTTTGATGCAGAACATGCACCCCATTACTTTTGAGAGTCGCAAGTTGAGAGGACCTAAGAAACTTTACTCCATCTATGATAAGGAGATGCTCACCATAATGCATGCATTGATGAAGTTCAAAAAATATTTGGTTGGGGGTAAGTTTGTGGTGAGGACCAACCACAATAGTCTCAGGTATTTCTTGGAGCAGAAAGATTTGAATGAGAGGCAACAAAAATGGGTCAGTAAGATACAGGCCTATGATTTTGACATAGAACATGTGAAAGAGAAGAAGAATGTTGTTGTCGATGCCCTTTCTAAGAAACTTGCAGCTTGTTCACTTTCAGAGATTTCAGTTGATTGGATGTCTCTCTTTCTAATTGAGTACTCCAAGAATAAGTTTGCATGTGAGGTGATGGATGGCCAAGTACAGGATGATAGGTACAATGTTGTGGATGACATTATCTTCTACAAGGATAAAATCTATTTGGTGTCAGTGTCAAAACTAAAGGAGAAGATATTGTAGGCTTCACATGACACTCCTTTAGTAGGCCATCAGGGCTACTTTAAGACATATAGACAAGTCAGAGAGAGGTTTTCTTGGAAGGGCCTCGAGGAGGATGTTTTGAGACATGTTAGGGAGTGTGTGACTTACCAACATAACAAGATTGAGCATTCACATCTGACGGGTCTTTTGTAGCCATTACCCATTCCAAAATAGAAGTGGGAGAGCATTTCCATGGATTTCATCATGGGTCTACCCAAGGTTCACATGAGGGATTGCATCTATGTGGTGGTGGATCGATTGATGAAGTATGCTCACTTTTTTTCTATACCTACAAAGTACAAGGCACTGTAGGTGGCAGAGTTATTTTTCAAGGAGATCTTTAGGTTGCATGGGATTTTGAGGTTCATAGTTAGTGACAAAGACAGTAGGTTCTTGAGTGCCTTTTGGCAGGAGCTATTCAAATTGGTAGGTACTGAGTTGACCTCGAGTACAAGCTATCATCCTCAAACAGATGATGAGATGGAGATTGTGAATAAGTGGATTGAGGGTTACTTGTGCAATTACATCTTAGGACAACATAAATATTATATTAAGTGGTTGCACTTGGGGGAGTATTGCTGTAACACCACTTCTCATATGTCAATTGGAATCTCACCTTTTTTAGCACTATATGGGTATGATGCATCATCATTCATGGACTTGGCTTTTGGAGAGAGCAAAGATCCTAAGGCTAAGGATTGGATTTAGGAGAGCCGGGACATTTTGAGGGTTCTCAAGGATAATCTACAGATGGCATAGAATCAACAGAAGACATATGCTGATAGGCATAGGGTTGAGCACAGTTTTGAGGTTGGAGACTTGGTCTACCTTCTTTTGTAGACCTCCTGGTAGTCTTCTTTGAAGAAGAGTGGTGCAAAAAAGCTCAAGAATAGATTTTATGGACCATAGAGGATCATCAGGCATGTTAGGGAGGTAGCCTATGAGTTGGAGCTGCCAGAGAGCAATAAGATTCATAATATATTTCATGTTTCCTATCTCAAGAAGGCATTTGGACGACAAATTACTTCTTCATCGGAGTTGCCACTGTTGGATGAGGAGGGACATTTGGCCCTAATTCCTGAGGAGATAATTGATACCTGGGAGAAGAGATTGAGGAGCAAGATGGTTAAGAATTTTTTGGTGAGATGGAGAGATTTGCCAACAAAGGATGCTACGTGGGAAGGAGAGTAGATTTTACAGCATCCCAGTTTGCAATTGCTTGAGGGAAAGCAATTCTAAGAAGGGAGGACTATAATGTCCCCTTTCCAGTAGCCACCTTAGAGATCATTTAACCTTTATTATTCACAAAGGCTAAAGGAGAAATAAGGGAATAATAATTAAATTAATTATTTGTAAAGTTATCTCAATAAATTAAAATCATAAGATAACTTTATATTTAATTAATTTAATTATAGTGACTAAAATAAAATAATATATCATAAAGTTGGGAATAAAATAATAATATTTTTTAGAAGCTTCTTGGAGGTGATTGGAAAAATCTTTATAAGGAGATGTGAGCTTGGCATTTGAGCATGTCTTGAATTATATTTTTCATATCAGTTTGGTGAAAAGCTTGAATGCTTGCTTGTCTAAGGGTTTGAATACTCTAGGATACCAGTTTCGATTGTGAAAGATCAACACTAATTGAGGTTAGTGGAGAAAGACAATTTAGTTTTCCTACTTGAGTGATCATTGCGAAATTTAATGGTATTTGACCAAATTTTGAAGAAGCAAGGAGTTCAATTTTTTGAAGGTGGCATTGAAGATTTTGGAGGATCATTTTTTAGTCATAGAGGTAGATCAAATTTATTATCGAAGGTCAATGTCATTGCTGGAAAAATCATAGAAAAGTTAAGGCATTGCAATTTGCTCGATTTTGGAGAAACGATTCTTTTGGGTCTCTTGCTCATTATCAATTATTGTTGGGAATTTGTCTCTTCTAGCACTCTAGGCACAACCATTTTGAAAACTAAGAACAATTCAATTTTGAGAGATTTTGTCTTGTTTGTGGCGCTTGAGGAAAGACGTCATCTTGCTAGGAAAAATGACTTCAAGCAATCAGTCTAGGTGTCAATCAAGATCTCCATATTATTGATTAGATTGTATTTGGAATTGCATTTAGAAATCATTGTCCATTTAGTTTTATTTTAGCTTGTATTTTACATGATAAAATATCCAAGATTGCATTTGTATCGTTGCCATATCAGTCTGAGTTTGCATTGTCATTCTTGCATTGTAAATTGTCACCCATAGAGGGTGATTAGCTGTGAGTTGCATTGTCAAAGATTGTAATCAGTTTTGAGTTTCATAAGCTACAATATTATACAAAATGGAGTTTGGAGTTTGCACAAGAATTGTTTGACAAAATGCCTCTTTGTTGTAACTGCTCATTTGCATAATTGTATTTCATTTCAGTCATCTTGAGTCTTGGAAAACCAATAAAAAAATATATTGCATTTCATTCTACATTGCATTCTCAATCATTGACACATTTTAGATAGAGTCTTTTATGCATACCTCATCTTTATTTGAGAAAAAAGGCAAAAAGAGAAATCATTTACCAGCAGTAAGAAGTTTATGAGACAACTGTTTGACAAAATTATAAAGCATAGAAACTGAAAAATTAAGGGTAGAATTTGCAAGGGTCCTTACAAAAAACTTATATATATATATATAGAACTCTAGGATACATGTTACCCTTGATGGAAGAGGATGTAGGTTGGTAAGAAGCAAATTGGTGCTTGCTAAGAGAGTGGCATGCTATGCTATAAAAGTTAGTGCAAAAAACTTATCAAGTGTAAGCATGTAACTAAAAATTACAAAGCATTCAAACTGAAAAATTAAGGGTAGAATTTGCAAGGGTCCTTACAAAAAACTATATATATAGGATACATGTTACCCTTGATGGAAGAGGATGTAGGATGGCAAGAAGAAAATTGGTGCTTGCTAAGAGAGCGTGGCATGTTATGCTATAAAAGTTAATGCAAAAAACTTATCAAGTGTAAGCATGTAGCTAAATATGAATTAGGGTTATTGTGGCCTCACAAGTAATCATGTATCAACCAAAAATAAAGTTTTGTTTTCAATTTAGTTAATTTTTGTTGTGTTTCAATGATTTTTGGTAGTTGTCTTTGGAGAATGTTTAGATTTGAATTGGTCAAGTTAAGGACATCACCTTGTAGAAGGACTTGGTCTTAATAGGTAATTTCAATTTGGTGAAGATTGGATAAATATTGGTTAAGTTATGAGAATATGGGGTTTTAGTTTATAATCAGACCTCCAAAACTTTGATGTGAAACCAAATATATTTACAATTGGTTTCAAGTTATTTTCTCACAATTGTTTTAAGTTATTTTCTCACATTTGATTTTGAGTGAATTTTTTCCATTTAACTATTTGTGGGAACTACATGTCCAACTAAATTTGTGGGAAAGATCAAGTGAAATAAACTTTTTAAGTTTTGATAACTAGATTAGATGATGGACAATTTCGATGGTAGTGTCAACATAATGCAATAAAATGATGGTGCCAACATGACGTGAGCATGCCAAAATTATTGAATTTTCGCTCCTCTTTTTTGGGTATGCTCGTTATTCCTAGTTTGTGCCGTTCTGCCCTCCCACGATCTACGGGTACCACT
>VDFB02372185.1:0-29021 GCA_007258455.2 Sequoia sempervirens | reverse complement strand
AATTATTTACTTGGAAAAAATTACAAACAAATATGCATCACATCCGGACATGAGTCCTCTACTTATGGCTAAAATATTATAAAAAAATATTATCATTTTATTGTGGTTAGGGTGGTCAGACAGACACCTAATTCTTATTTTTTCCTTTAAATTTAAGTACTACTACATTGAAATTTCAAATTTTCACGAAATAGATTTAAAAATAAAAAATAAATCAAGTAGTTTAGAAACTTCATTCAATTTTCTACAAATTCTATTCTTACATATTTTTGAAATAATAAAGATAACTTATTCAAATTTTTATGTCAAATTGCCTAACTCAGATTTTTCTAAATTTTTTGCTAGTTAAGGGGCTGTTTTTTCCATGATGATCCTACACATACCCAAGTTATCTGGTTTCTCTTGCTTTCAAGACCTGGAAAGCTGTGGTGAAAAAGTATGTTGCACCATCCTTCAATCCTTCCTCTACAGATGAAATTGCGGATTATGAGGACAATGAAAGTTAAAGGTATGCTATCTTTAGTGCCCTCTCTAAAAATGAAAAAAAAAAGTTATTTCTTTAGGCACTAATTATGAAGTATGGGAAAAATTGAAAGACATCTATGAAGGAAATGAAAAAGTAAAATAGTCAAGAAAGCTAAAATCTAAGAAATTTTTTGAGAAGCTGAGAATGGAAGAAGGTGAAGGTATTGCAAGCTATTATCAGAGAGTTAAAATTGTAGCAACCGAGATCAAGAATCAAGGTAGTACCATGATAGATGAAGATATAATTGAGAAGATCCTAATGACCCTTCCAAAGAGTTACAACAACAAGGTATATACTATTGAAGAATCATATGATCCAAATAACTTTACTAAGGAGCATCTATTTGGTATCGTGACTGTGTTCAAGATGAGGAAATTTGCAAGAGATAAGGAGAAGAACGAAACAACCTTTAAAGCAATGAAGATATAAGATGGCTTGGATGATGGTTCTTCATAAGAGATGGAAGAAAAATTCAGAAGGAAATTGAAGAAAGGTACTGGTAAATACAAAAGTGTGTTTCCCCTTAAATTTTTTAGTTGTGGAAATATTGGTCATTTTGCATCAAGATTTCCTAAAAAAGCTACTCATAAGAAGAACAAAGATAATAATAATAATCACAGAGACAAGAAGGATAGGAAGTTCAAGTAATTTTATTATGTTAAATAAGATGTAGGAATTTTTGATGATGAGTTTGATTTTGAGGAGGATACTAATGAATGCTTATTCCTAGCCTTGGAAAGTAAAGCTACATCTACTAATCATGGAAGATGTGCAAGGGAATCTAGTTTAGAGAGCAAGAAGGATGAGACTGAAGGTACTCTAGTGACTATTTTTCATGCTAGATAGGATGCAAAATTTGGGGTAATTGATAGTGGATGTTCAAATCATAAGATTGGAGAAAGAGTATGTTCACTAAACTTGAAAAATATGATAGAGGAATGGTTATGTTTGGATATGATTATAGTGCTAAGATTATTGGTAAAGGAACAATTAGTTTGGATGGAAAATATAGTACAAATGATGTTTATTATGCTAAGGTTTTAAGGAATAATCCTTTAAGTGTTGGGAAGATGTGTAGCAAAGGGTTTAAGCTTGTGTTTTAGGAAAACACTTGTGAGATTATAAAAGGATCAAGAACTGTGGTAGTAGAAGGAAGAACTCATGGAAACATCTATCAGCTTAAGAGTGATGAAGGTCAATGTTTTGTTTCTTAAATTAATGAAAGTTGGTTGTGGCACCGGAGAATGGGACATGTAAATTTTGATAATCTGATCAAGATCAGTTCAAGGGAAGTCAGAGATCTCCCTAGAATCACAAAGCCTTCAAACTCAACTTGCAGAAGCTGTCAGTTAGGAAAATAAACAAAAAAAAAAATTAAAGGAAAAGAACAATCATCTACCAGAATGCTGGAGTTGATTCATACAGACCTATTTGGTCCTACTCAAACAAGAAGCTTTAATGATGACAAGTACTTTATGCTTTTTATTGATGATTACTCTAGGATGACATGGGTTACTTTTCTTAGAGAAAAAGTTTAGGCTCTTGATAGATTCAAGGTATTCAAAGCAAGAGTAGAGAATGAGGTAAACCTGAGAATCAAATGAGTATGTGAGGATCATGATGGGCCAAAAAGTGGTGAAATGATGGGTATGTGTAGGGTATGTGGCTGACAACTTTTTTTTACCCAAAATTGATGAAACAAAAAAGGTTTTTTAAGGATATTCTTAGCTTTCCACCAATATAAATTATGCTTTACTTTGAATTTAATAAATAATTATTATCTACCATTTGAACTATTACTGTTCTAATGGATAGAACAGCATTGAGAAACAACTATAGCTTCTCAAAATGATACCACATTTTGAATTTGAACATGTGGCTCATTCTATGCCTTGTACTATTATAGGATTTAAAAAAGGAATTGGCTTTTAACTAAGTTAAGGTATTTTATTATAAATTTTTTATATTTCACAAAGTTGAAATAAAATCATACTAATTACGAATTGGAAAAAAATTCACAAAAATATTTACCACATGATAATAACATGAGTCCTCTAATTTATATCTAAAACTCAGGCAAAAAAATACTATCATTTTATTGTATTAGGTAACAAACAGAATAATCTACTTATTTTTTCCAAAATTTAAGGCACTACTTACTGAAACTTCAAATTTCACCCAACAGATTCTTTTTAAACCTAGCAGTTTTAAAAAATTCAATTTATTATATAGGACTTACTTATCATATTTTAGAAATAATATAGATAACTTATTCAATTTTTTACGTCAAGTTGTCTAACTCTAATTTTTCTAAATTTTTTGCCACTTAAGGGCCTATTTTTCTGATGATGATCCTGCACATATCAAAATGTTTAAGGTCTGATGGAGGTGGAGAATTCACTTCTACTGAGTTTTATGCATTTTGTGAAGAACATGGCATAAAGAGACATTACTCTACCCCTAGAACCCCTCATTAGAATGGAATTGTGGAAAGAAAGAACTGAATTGTTCAAGAAGCTACCAGAAGTATGATGAAAAAAGAAAATTTTCTTGATGTATACTGGAGAGAAACAATCCACACTATTGTTTACACTCTTAATAGAGTTTAGATTAGAGATAATAGCACTAAGCCTCCTTATGAGCTAGGAACTGGTAAGAATCCTACTATTAAATACTTTAAAGTTTTTAGAAGTAAATGTTACATTAGAATAGATGATGAGAGTCTTGGAAGGTTTGATGCTAGATGTGATGAAGGAATCTTTCTTGGATATTCAACTAACAACAAGGCATATAGATGCTATAATAAAAGGTTGAGGAAAATAGTTGAAAGTGTTAACTTAAGAGTTGACAAAGCTATGTATAGATCGGTTGAGATAACTGAAGTGGAACTAAATAATCCTATTGGTGTTTTAGTACTTCAAGAGAATAAAGAAGAATAATAAGAACAACAAACTAAAGAAGAAGAAGAAGAAGAAGACGAAAAGGAACTAAAACCTATTTCTAAGACTCCTAAATATGTATAGAGAAATCATTTGGAGGAACAAATAATTGGAGATAAGAGTAAAGGTGTAAAAACAAGAATCAAAGTGGTTGAGATAAACTTTTTTTTACTTTCTAAAATAGAACCTAATATTGTAAGTGAAGCTTGTAATGATGCAAGTTTGATTAGAGCAATGAAAAAAGAACTATAGTAGATAGAGAAGAATGAGACATGGGATCTAGTCCCTAGACTGGTAAACAATGTAATTGGTTCAAATTGGGTATTTCAGAATAAGCTAAATGAAGATGGTGAAGTGGTAAGAAATAAAGAAAGACTTGTATGCAAGGGTTATTTATAGGTTCAAGGAATAGATTTTGAAGAAACATTTGCACTTGTAGTGAGAATGGAGGGCATTTGTATGTTCTTGGCATTTTTAGCTGATAGAGACTTCAAAGTATACCAGACGGATGTCAAGTCTACATTTTTGAATGAAGAATTGGAAGAAGTATACATGGAACAACTAGAGGGATTTCAACTTTCTAACAAATTGAATATGGTTTGCAAGCTAAAAAGGCTTTATATGGACTTAAACAGGCTTCTAGAGCCTCATATGCAAGGTTGGATAGGTACCTAACACAACAAGGATTCAACAAAGGGTCTAGAAATAGCAATCTCTACTTCAAAATACAAGGTAAAGAAATGTTGATAGTTGTGGTATATCTTGATGATATTATCTTTGGTGGAAATGAAGGCATGTGTAAGAAATTTCAAGAAGAGATGAAAAAGGAGTTTGAAATGTTGATGATTGGTGAGTTAAATTTCTTCCTTGGACTTCAAGTAAAACAAACTGATGAAGGGATATTCATTTCACAATCTAATTATGTTAAGGAATTATTGAAGAAGTTTGGAATGAATGAATCCAAACTAGTTTGTACCCCTCTGGTAACTGGATGTAAGCTAATTAAGGATGATAAATCTTCTAAATTTGATTAGAGCATGTATAGATCTATGATTGGTGGAGTGTTGTACCTTATTGCTACTAGACCAAATATAATGCATGCAATATGTTTCATTACAAGATTTCAAGAAAAACCTAAGGAAGCAAATGTTACAATTGTGAAGACAATATTTAGATACCTTAACGAAACTCCTAATTATGAGCTATGGTATCTAAAGGATAATGATTTCACATTGAATGCCTACACTGGTGCAAATTGGTTTAGTTGCATAGATGGCCAGAAGAGTACAAGTGGAGGTGCATTCTTCCTTGGAGAATTATTTGTTTCATGGTTGAGGAAGAAACAGGATTTGGTTTCTTTAGTCACTATAGAAGCGAAGTATATTGCAGTAGCATCCTATTGTACACAGATACTTTGGATGAAGGAAACCTTGAAGGACATAGGTGTGATATGTGATGTTACCATCTCTATCTTTTGTGACAATACAAGTGCTATAAACATTTCAAAGAATCTAGTGATGCATTTGAGGACAAAGCACATATCTATCAGGTATCACTTCTTAAGGGAGAAGGTGCTGCAGAATGAAGTTAGACTTGAGTAGGTACATACCAAGGAACAAATTGCTTAAATATTCACTAAGGACCTTCTGAAGGATACTTTTGAGTATCTCAAGGGGAATTTAGGGGTCACTACCCCTCTTTCCTTGAACTAAGTGCACATGGAGGTGCATCATTCTAGTGGATTCATAAATTCTTTTGTTCTAGGATGATGATTGGAATTCACCTCAGGAGTAGAGGAGGACATTATCAAATATGTGATGTAAAGGTCCTAAGGGGAGTGCTGAGATTTTAAAGGAGATAATTTCCACGACATTTCTGATAAAGCTGAAAGAGAGAGATTCTAGTAGTGAAGCTGGTGAGATTGTGCATGTTTCTATAATGGCTCTTTCACTTGCCGCTACCAATGACAAAGGGAGACTATTAGCTGCATAATGTGTCTGGCATTACTACATTGTTGTCATTGATGTCAACATAGTTTAGTATGACCATAGATGGTAATTTTATAGTTGAGATACTATAGAAGTGCTTATAGTACATCAATCTATATTTATGAACTTGTAGTTTTGTCTTTTTCAAGTTCTTTTGAGAAAATTTATGAAATAATATAGGCAGTGTTGAGTGTCTATTCTAAGTGTGCTCCTATATTGTGATCTACATTTCTTCTTTGTTGACCATATGTCTTTTTGGTTCTGTATTAACGTTTATGATCTTCAATGATTTATATGTCCTAAGTTTTAGCTTCTAGATCAATGCGGTATGAAAGAAGTGATCACTGGTATGTGAACTGGTTTGGCATAACTGTCTATTTAAGGACTACCAGGACATATGTACTGGATGCACAGTCTTCTAGTTTTTTTCTTTAAGATCTTATGGATTTGGGAGTTGTTTCATATTGATGTTTGTTGTGCTCTGAAAAATGTGCTTGTGATTTTTTTCTTCGGATGACTTGCTCCTAAGCTCCTATGTGTTGTTGGTTGGTGAGTATTGGACTATTGAAGTTTGATCTATAGATGAAGTTTTTTGTAGTTGTTGTAGATGTACCTGAAGGTTTCCTAGAGATGGTGGAATGTCTAGTGAAGCATGTTGAGTGATCCACATGTGTCCATCTTTCTCAAGATGCACATACTTTGAAAATCATTTACATGAAGTCTTACATCGAATTAAGGAAGCATGTGATTGATTCAAGATTTTTTTTGGTTCCTAATTAAATCCTATAAACTGAAGAATACTGAATGGCACCTTGGATTGAAGCATATACAAAAGTGCCTAGATACACAGGAAATGATGCAATGGGATGAGAAAGTAAAGGTCCGACTCACAAGAGGTGTAGATTGAATCACAGTAACACTTTGATGCCCATCTCTAAGATGGAGCCATCCAGTAGTCTACAATTCCTTGACTGCCAAGGAGTGTGGAACCCTTGTGGTGGATTCCATTTGCTGGCCTATTTAGGAAATGTTCTCCCAGACAATGAGTCCATTTCAAGAAAAGAGCTTCAGATCCGGCATGGTTTTGCATCTAGGGAAGAGTTTCTAAGAGAGTTTCATCTGCAATTTCTTTAATATTACTATATTGTTAGCTAATCCTCACCGTGGTTTTTCCCTTATTAGTTTTTCCACATAAACCTATTGATTTTGTGTTTTCTTTATGTTATTCGGATTTCATGTTCATACTTAATAAGAGATTGAGTTAAAGTGAAATTGATTAAGGTTAAAACTTAAATAATTTGATACAACTAATTCACCCCCCCTCTCAATTGTCATATGCATTTCAATAGAATGGCCACTACAAAACTTTAAGAGTTGAAGGCCCAACTAATGGAATTGTTGGAAAGGGGACTCATAAGACCCAATGTGTCTCCTTGGGGAAAACTGATAATTTATATGAAGAAGAAGGATGGAACTTTACATCTATGTATATATTATTAAATGTTGAACAAGGTTAGCATCAAGAACCAATATCCACTTCTAAGGATTGATGAATTATTTGATCAAATGAAGGGAGCAATAGTGTTCTCTAAAATTGATCTTAATTCAGGGTAGGTACATAAATTGAGAATTAAGGAAGAAGATATTTTAAAGACTTCATTTTGAACTCGGTATGAACATTATGAGTTCATAGTGGTACCTTTTGGCTTAACTAATGCACCAACAACCTTCATGAACCTTATAAATATTGTGTTTAGGGACTACTTGGATGAATTTGTCTTGATATTCATTGACGACATCTTAGTCTACTCAAAGACTGTTGAAGAGCATGATAGATATTTGTGAATAGCTTTTTGATTGAAAGGAAGGAAACTCTTTGGTAAGTTGTCCAAGTGTTCCTTCTATTAGAATTGAGTGCACTATTTGGGCCATATAATTTCAGCTGAAGGAGTCTCCATGGACCCCAAAAATAACAAGGAAATAGTGGAATGGACAGTACCATAGAATTTGTCAGAAGTCTGTAGCTTCATGGGCCTCGTAGGGCACTATAAGAAGTTTATGGAAAGGTTCTCCCAAATTGTATCTCCTATTACCTTACTCCAAAGGAAGGGAACACAGTTTGAATGGATTGAGAAATGCAAGCAAGCATTCCAACTCTTAAAGGAGAGGCTCATGACAACACTAGTGCTAACTATTCCTAAACCTAATGGGAGATTCATGGTAATCACATCTACCTCCAGGGAGGGAAGGGGAGTAGTGTTAATGCAAGATGGATAAGAGGTGGTATATGAATCAAGGAAGCTCAAGCAACACGAAGTGAACTATGCACTTCATGATTTGGAATTGGCAGCCATAGTTCATGCCTTACAAATTTGGAGGCATTACCTTTTGGGAAAGTCATTTGAACTCAAGATAGACTACTTGGGGTTGAGATATGTATTTACCCATCCAAACCTTAATGCACGATAGAGAAGGTGGATAGAATTCCTTAGAAAATGTGAATTTGGAATCAAATACATAAAGGGGAAAGAGAATAGAGTGGTTGATGCTCTTAGTAGATGAAGACATATGACAACCATGATCTAAACAAGGTTTTATTTGAGGTAGTTGGTAATTTAGAAACTACCAGGGGATGAGTATTATAAAAGAGTGAAGAATTACCTAGCAGAAATCCTTCAGATCGTCAACTTGATGGGTACGAGATCGAACTAGACATAATTTTAAGGTATTAGAGGAGAATATATATTCTATACTTTGGAGAGCTAAGAAATTTGGTTTTGGAAGAAGTTCGCAATGCACCTTACTCCAGACACCCCAGTGTATTTAAGATGATAACAAAGTTGAAGACTCTATATTTTTGGCCTAAATTTAGGAAGGATGTAGTAGAGTACATAGCCAGATGCTTGGAGTGCCAACAAGTCAAGGCTGAGCATGCACACCTAGTTGGGTTATTGTATCCCCATTAAATACATGAGTATAAATTGAAGGTGATCAGTATGGGCTTCATACAAGGATTTCCTTTGAGCAAGAATAAGCATGATGTCATCTTGGTTGTGATTGATAAGTTGAATTGGGTGCACATTCCATTCTAGGAAACCTTAAGGATGGGTCATTGACCCTAGAAAATAAATTTGTTTAGGATATCTTTCATTTGCATGGAGTTCGAGAGATTATCATTTTTGATAGAGACACATGGATGACCTCAAGGTTTTGAATGACCTTGAATACAACATTGGGGACTAAATTTAATTTCAGATCAGTTCATCATCCTTAGACTGACGGGAAAACATAGAGGTTGAACTAGGTAGTCAAAGACCTCCTCTGAATGTATTGTATGGACCAACAGTATAGGTTGGAAGAATATTTTTCATTATTGGAGTTTGCTTACAATAACTCCTATCATACCTCTTTAGGCATGACACCATTTGATGCCTTGTATGGATGAAAGTGTCGTACCCCCATTAGTTGGGATAAATTGGAGGATAGTATCATCGTAAGACCAAAAAATCTTAAGGAAATGGAAGAGCTAATGCGGGTCATTAAGAGAAGATTGAGAGAGGTGGTGGGATAACTAAAGAGTTATGTTGATAAGAACCAAACTCAAAGGAATTTCACAATAGGGCACAAGGTTTTCTTGAGATTTAAACCTCATAAAATATCTATTTCTTTTGGAAAGTCTTCCAAGTTGGCCCCAAGATATGTGGGACTGTTTGAAGTCTTGGAAGTGATTAACCCAATTTCCTATAGACTAGCTCTACCACCTACTCTAGCTTGACTTCATAATGTGTTTCATGTTTCTTTGCTTAATCCATATCATCTTGATGTGACTCATGTACTTGATTGGCAATATTTGTAGGTACAAGATCAAGGAGTGGTGCTAGAGGATCCCATTAGAATCTTGGATAGGTCCAATGTTAAGTTGTAGAATGAAGAAATCACACAATTTAAGGTCCAATGAGACCAACATTCTAAGGAAAATTCTACATGGGAGGATGCAGAAGAAATAGAATGCTCCTTTCCACATCTACTTTCTTGAAAGAGAAACTCAATTTTCTTTTGTTTGATATTTCTCTTTGTTTTGAGATACTATGATATTTCACGCTTTAAAATTTTGATTTGGAAATACATATATTTCACAAGATGTTGAAATAGGCATATGTTTGAAATGATGTTGAAATAGAAATATATTTCACGAGATGTTGAAATAGACATATATTTCATGAGATGTTCAAGTAGACATATATTTCATGTGATGTTGAAATAGACATATATTTTGAAATGATGTTGAAATAGACATATATTTTGAAATGATGTTGAAATAGAAATATATTTCATTTGATGTTGAAATAGACATAAATTAATCAAAAGTGATATGATGTCATTCATTTTTATTTACTAGACATCAAGACGATGTGTCTTCCAAAAGGGGAAGGATGTCATAACCCAATTTTATTTCATATTTACTTAAATACAAAAAAATGAATTGTTGATGAAATTCAATTAAATATTAAATGGAGATTGTAGAATATTCACATGCTCAATGTGAGGAGTTGACTAATGTTGACTTTATGAAATCTTGAAAATTATTTTTATATATGTCATCATGGATTGAACATTATTGATCAATTTGCAAGTATGTGCAGTAGTAGGGTGATAGGATGAAGGACGAGAGCATGGTTGAAGTAGGATTGTTTAGCCAGATTGAATGGTTAGACAGTTGGAATTTGGGTGCACACACCATGGAAGGTCATGATGATTTGCATTTTAATCAAATTACATTTGTAGAATGAAATTTTATTGACTTGAACAAATTCCATGTTTGGAAATATATGGCTTGTAGATATAAAATTTCCCATTTAAAACTATATGTTTGATGAAACAAAAATAAGATTTCTTTATATATATATAGGTGCTCAAATTTTAATTTAAGTTCTCTATTGAAAATAATATTCTATGGAAGTCGTAAACCACAACAAACAATTATGCATGGAAGTAAATATATATATAAAATATATATACATTTATATACATACATGTATGTATATAAGATTTGAATACATACATATACATGTATATATATATACATATACATATATATATAGATACATATATATATATACATATATATATATGTATATATGTATATATATATATATATATATATATGAATGTATATGTGTGTGTGTATGAAAATGTAGAATGTATGGTAAATAAGAATGAGAATAATTTAAATAAACACCAAAATATGAATATATATATATATATGTATGTATATATATATATATGTGTATATATATATAATAATTATATATATACATACATATATATAAATATATGTATATTTGAATGATTATTCAAATGTATATGTGTGGAATTCAATAATAACTGATAGCATACTAATATCGGGTTGATAATTAAGAACAACTACAAAGGTGGCAGTAATGCTTTCCATGAACTTAATGGAAAAAATTGAATTGTGTAGTGGCCAGTGGCTAGGCCATAATGCTTCCACCCTTGGCATGCAAATAAGGTTTTTGTTTCCATTCTTGAATAACAAACAAGCAGTGTGGTGGAGAAAAAATAGAGGAAAAAGCATAAGAGACCAAAGGAAAAAGCTAAGGGAAGCTTAATCGATTTGGTATTGAGGTAATCTGAATCATTCCAATTTAAACTTGTTTTTATTCCCATATTTCCTTATTTAATATCCAAAGATAACAAAATTTCAATTTGTATATCATCGCTTTCATTTTTCTATGAGAAGCCATGGCCTTAGGCTGAATGGCTTAATGTCGACCTATGTGGGTCGCTTGTTTACATTATGTATAAGATCATGCTTTAAGAAGCCATGCGACTAGCTCTATGAGCTAAGCCAAGCCTTTGAGTGATAAACTTAGGCAAATTTTCCTTGAGGCTGCTCTCATAAGTGTGCCAGTCATGTAGAATTTGTATACTTTGCATCTTTTATTTTATAACTCACTAGGAATAAATAGTGTTGGGGATCGATTTAAGGATTCCCTTAGAAGAGGGTTTGTAACCCTATAGATTTATTTCGTAAGATTGTTCAACTTAGTGGATGTCAAGGCTCATAATGCTACAAGAACTGAACATAAAATCATGTTATGGTTAAAATGTTAGGCCCGTAGGGCTATTGGAATTAATCCGATGACTATATAAGTTTTTCCTCCTTTGCATGATTGGAATCGATTATGATCTAGGGGAAGTGATGACCCCTAAATGTATGTTGTATTTTCTTATATTTCCTATAAAATTCCTACTATTAAATGGGATGAAAAATTTAAATGGGAAGGGTTGCATTCATTATTTTTAAGTCTTGAATGAATGTAGGCTATCTTTTTATAAATTGGACCCATTCACGAGGACAATTAATGGAAAAACCATTTATAAATGAAATAAAGTCACCATGTAGAGTATCCTTGCATGCATGGAATAGATAGTAAAGTGCATAGGAAAAAAAATTGATTTTAATTATAATGATCTTGACCATTAGGGGATGGTTAATAGCTTGATATTATGGTTTGTTGAGCAATAATATTTCCTTTTGAATATTTTCATATTGTTCCATATGCTTGATATAGGGCATATTTTTACTTAAATATTTATTTTACAATGTGAAAGAATCATATTATTGGGTAATCCCATAGTATTGGCTTACAATTTTTGGCCAAACTAGACATTGAACTGATTTTTTTAACTAAATCTTCACTTTCGAGCACCTATAGTGGCTAAATTGCGAGGAATTTGAAGATGATGCAAACTAGTGATTTGTGACATTTTGTCTATAGATTCTAAATATATATTTTTCTCAAGATTTTTTGAGTCAGATTGCACTTCTTTTTCATCTTCTTGGCTTAGTTTTGGGTATGTGCAAGATCATCATGGAAAAATAGGCCCTTAAGTGGCCGAAAAATTCAGAAAAAAGTCAAAGTTAAGTGACATAGAATTGAAGTTATCTATATTATTTCAAAATATGTAAGAATAGAATCTATAGCAAATGAGATGTAGTTTCCTAAACTACTAGGCTTTTAAATCTATTTGGTAAAATTTGAAATTTCAGTAGTAGTACTTAAATTTCAGGGAAAAAGAAATAAAGAAATAGATTAATGCGTCTAACCACCTAGCCATAATAAAGTATTAATATTTTCTTATAATATTTTAGATATAAAGTAGAGGACTCATGTCCTGATGTGATGCATAGCTTTTTGTAATTTTTTTTTCCAAGTAAATAATTAATTATGAATTTTTATTACAACTTTTAAAAATATAAAAGCTTGTATGTCTAACCACCTTGGCAGTATTGAAGCTTGTCATTGAAATTCTATTTTTTTTTTAATTCTATAGTATGTGAAGCATGGAATGTGATGCATGTTTGGGATTCAAAAAATGTGATACCGTTTGAAAGCTATACATGTTTTTCGATTAGCCTATCAATCAGGACTTTAGTCGTAATTTAAATAGAAAATGAATAATATTAATTTATTAAATTCAAGTAAAGCATAATTTATATTGGTGGAAAGATGAGAATATCATTTAAAAGCCCTTTTTCATTTCATCAATTTTGGGTAAAAATAAAGTCGTTAGCCACATACCCTACACATACCCATCATATCACCACTTTTTGGCCCATCATGATCTTGCGCATATCCTCTTTTTAGTAAACACCATTTTTAAGGAGTGACGCTCATCATATAACACATAATTTTTTTTCCATGAAGGATAAAATTCTATTTTTTTTTAATTTAGATTTGTAACTACGATATCTAGTGCTTCCAAGTGGTTTCATAGTGTTTTATTAAATATTTTTTCCTTAATCAAGTTTCCAAGTCAAACCAATTACAATTCAAACATGTCGAACTGTAACACATAAATTTTTTGGATGTATTGAAATTCAATTTTTATTTGTTTTTATATCAATGACTTCAATATTTGGTGCACTCATATTTTTCATTTTTTTATAATATTCTATTTTTCCACATGTGCAGAAGAGAGCTTGATTTTTGGTGAAAAACCTACATTCACAAGAAATAAAAAATAAATATAATAATAAAATTAAATTTATTTAAAATTATACTTTTTGGGAAGCTTAAAATAAGGACTACATACTTACAAAAAATAAATTTTAAATGAATTCATTTGATCCCCCAAAAGGTAAATCAAAAGTAGTTTTTTTATCAACATTTTGATAGGTGTAAAGGAGACTCTATTATAGGTATGGTTTAAAACTAGCGGGGTTCTATCCAAGGGGGTTTGAAATAAGGTAGTTTGATCAAATTCTCTTCAATTGGAATGCTTTAAATTAATTTTTTTAAGGCTTAAATCATTGTATTTTCTAAAAATATTTTATTTCAACAAAAATTAGAGTCTCCCAGAAATTGTAAACCAGCTTTGTGGGATCACCCTATTCTTCTAACTAATTGTGAATCATTTTCTTGTTAACATCATCATTTCTTATAAGAACAACTAGAGATTCTATTTAACAAGGAGTGATAATATTGTTCTTCTCTTAAAGATGAATTGTAGAACATAGAATATGAATGTTCTATTGCATTGCAATTATGTTTGATTTATGTGTTAAATGATAACTGTGCATATGTGAACAACATGCTTATAACTATATAATAGGAAAAATACTTTATGTTTAAGCCAAGAATGTACTCAATCAAACAACTTGTTTTGTATTTTTTTAGAAGGAAATAGTATATGTATGCTCAAATAGTATGTATGAAATTGTAAGGCCTGTACTAGTCACTTGACAATGGAAGGTCAAATAGAATACTATGTTCACAAATCTGAATTAATGTATCTTTTTAGAATGTATGCACAAATTCAAGCATAAATAGGCACATATATGTGTATGCACATAGGATTCTTCTATGTACATAAACATACTTGTGACATACCTCCTTTTATTTATTTATCTTTAGTACTTCATTTTAATGAAAAATGCATAAGATGAAAAGTAGAAATTAGTCTTGAGAATGAAGTGACTAAATGATGAATTAATGTACGTAAGTCATAAATCTATTTTTTCATATTAAGCTTACTTAAATTTTGATTTACATTTAAAGAGAATTAATTTGAATGTTGAAATGGAATAGTTATACCTTAATTTACTAGAGCATCTATGGGTAGGTTTTACTAGAGGGTAGTGTAATGCCCCTTCATGTTTTGCCTTGACCAGGTTGTTGTATGACGTTTGGTCTATCCATTTGAGTCATGCTTGTGACTTGTGCTTTGTTTGGTTACTTCATTAAATTAAAATGGTGAAATTGTAGGCCTTGATTGATGAAAAATAAATAAAAATAAAAATTAAGTTAAAACAAATATTGTGAAAGTATTTATTTAATTTTTAATAAATTAGATAATATAAATATTTCTATTGTGATGTGCAATCAAACTTTATATGAAGTTTAAAAGTAATAAATTAATTAATTAATAGCTTATGGTGTGTAAATTGAAAGGAATGCAAAATTAAATAAAATTTTGAAAAGATAGAAATTTAATTAGTTGAGGAAATAATATATATATATATATATATATAAAAATAAAAATAAAAAGTGGAAGACAATTTTGGTACAGGGAAAGTTATTATGAGGGTTGTTGCAAACTACGTAGGAGATGCCTTTTCCGAGATCCCATTTTGGCTGGCAGGCAATTAGGTGAAGAAACCACTAAATTCATCATGACAATATCCTTAAAAAAAAAATGAAAGGGCTTTAGGGAGCAGGGACTATAATGATGAGCTATAAAAATATGTGCAAAAAGGTTTCGATCGAAGGAAAACAACACGTAGAAACACCACCCCTCTGCCACGTAATTTCTGTTTTCACCATGTTTAATGCTCAAATTGATCGTCGGCATCAAGAGAAGGGGGGGCTGAAAACTTGAATTGCTGAGCTCTACATCAATTCTCTAATCTCGAGCACCTGCACGATTATTTCCAGGTTCCTCTGCTTCTTGATTCTTGTCTCTGTCTGTTCTATTAATGAAACAAATTTAAAGACAGAATCTTGAAATGAATTTTGAAATGGGTTATGTGAAAGATTTCTGTGTAATTTCTTTTATCATGCATTGTATTTAATTAGGTTTTGAAGCTGGGAAATTTCCCTGTTATTTCCATGCATTCCAATCTGTTTCCACGTCTTCTTCTTCTTGCCTTTAAATCCTTTGGAATACATATTTGTGCCAATGGATCTAGTTGCTCTGATTATTGTAAAAGCTCCCTCATTTCATATTTAATTTGAGCCACTGGTTTTTTCTTGGCTTCAACCATCGCCCTATATCATGCGGAGTTGAACTTAGAATCAATAACCACAAAGGTTCTTCGATTCTTTTATTCCCCTATGACCATCAAGTTTAGGCCTGTAATGTGTAGCGTAACTTTTGTTTCTTCTTGCACAGTAAATTCGATTTGCATTTAATTGAAATTTGAGTTGCATGGTCTGGGTGCGCCTATAGATGTGCTTATCTACGAGCCTATAGCAGCATAATTTATATGTGTGTATTCTTGTCCAGCCGAATTTTAGTTCATGTATGCACTCTGTTTCAACCGACTGTATATCGAACTCTGTACCAAGTAAATACATATTACTTGCAGCTCTTATCACATGTATTTTCTTTCCAGCTAGCTTGGCATTCGATACCTTCTATCAATTTGTAGTGGTGTGAATACCGTTTGCTTTCCAACCTATGAATTCCTTTTCATATCCATTGCTTACCGTATATTCTACTTGGTCTTCTTTTCCAAAGGCACTATGCGTAGCCGTGTTTAGCTCTTCTTTTGGTATTGAATGCTTTTTAAACCATATTTTGTTATTAGATTCTACCCTAAACTCGCGTTTAGTTTTGTCGTGGTTTTAAGTGGATGAAGTGTATGATATAAACGTCTCTCTATCAATATATATTTATTTCGGTGTTCTGTTAATCTTTCTAATAAAAATGGTATTGATATTCTCATGCTTCCATCGATATTAGCATGCTTAAGGCTAACAATGTTTATACATATATATAGTTTTGGGCCTCCCTTTTTCCCACACGCATGGCTGCCTAGGTACAGTTGCAGTCTCTCAACATTCTTTGTCTTTTGTGCATCTGTAGTTCCCCGCTTATACCCTAACCAGTGTCTGAATGGCATTGCTTTTTTTCTCCTTAAAATTTTGCTTCTTTGTAAACCGTCGCCCTGTGGATTGTTAACCCCATGCATATTAGTTTATATAAAAGTGAATAAATAGCAAGTTACAGATCCATGCTCTATCCTTTGTTTTTCTTTTGCTCTCGATAGACTCATCTGAAAGTCTTGCGCAGTTGCAGTAATCACCAGTATAGTTCTCCCGGTCATTTCACCCTTTTCATTGCCTTAGTTTGACTGTGTGAGACTGGCTGTGAATAGCTTTTTCTGACCCACGCATGGCTGTGACAGCCTTGCCGTTATGAGAATATGTGCCTTTAATTCTTAGAACAGGTGTTCAATTCTTTTAATGAATCCTTTAACCCTTATATGTGAGTAAATTGAATTTGGAAGCAAGTCTTGTATGTATGATTTACACGATATGCCATAGGGAGTATTTAAACTTTTATATATATAGAGTTAGTTCTATATAAACAGTTTCGTTGATAAGGTTAAGTATTTTCCTTGCGAACTTGTTTAATTTAGTCCGCAATGTATGTGTCTAAGATTCTCGTTGTAGATTGCTGTAGCATTCGTTTCATCCAAAATAACGTTTTAGAAGCTTAACTTGAATACTAAGATTTTATGCGGGCCCTTTTTAAAATGGTGAGCTTTACTTGTGAGTGCGTTTAAATATAAAAAGAAATAAGAGTTTAGTCTTTATCTTGAGATGCTTCACTTTATAATGCAACCTTTAAAATAGAGTAAAATATAAATTAAGCTCTTAAAGTCTAAGAAAGAAAGGAAAGTCAACGTAGAAATCTTTAATTAAGTTATCCCTTAAATAAAGTAAAGGGGGTATATTCTCATGTTTTTTTTAAGGAATCTCTTAAACTAAAATTAAGTTAGTATGAATAGGATTCCCTTAGTTTATCTCCTTTCTAGGAAAAAGCAAATAATATCCTATGTAAGTAGGAATAGTACAACTAAATGTACACAATTCTTCTCATGCTTATAATTCTTTAAAAAAATTACTTTTAGGATAAATTATTTTTATGGTAAATTATATATGAAAATAAGTAAACAAACAAGTAAATAATAGTTAATTATAAATAAATTGAGATATGTATGTATTGATATATGTAAGTTATGGAAATAACAAAGATGTATTGTAATTAATTAGCAATGATTTCTACCTTCTAAATATTGTATTTAATTGTGTAAATCAAGAAATATTGTTTCTTAAAAAGATTGATATAGCGTAAAAGATAAATGAAGTTAGTGATGAATATAAATATTACCTTTGAATTTGATGATTTATCGTTAATCATAAAACGAATGTCTCTTAATCCCACCATGTCTCTATGTTCTCTTATGATTATGAGAGGTTGTGGAAACTAGTGAATGATCATCGTTTGGTATGAATGTGGGTATTGTTCGAATATGTAATCCTATGTAAGTGACTATTAGAAGTCTTCCGGAGGCTAGGGGATATTCTTTCTTGATGAAAGAATGATAAATCTTGGAGTTAATTGCTTTTGCATAGAGCACGTATGTGATGCTTATTAGCCATGCATAGTATGTTCACCTTGTGATTGAAGTTTGTAACTTGAAAGCAGGAAGGATATGCCTCACCATGTTGTATTGAGTGTGAGATTTGTGATTGTGCAAGTGGCTTTGTGCTTGATTTCATTGGTTTCCTAGTTGTCAGAAGGGGAGTGGCTCTCAGTGGGGGTCCGGCACACAAAGGGGCGCCAGGGTAACTCACTAAGAGTTTAATCAAGCGATAATCTAATTAATTAATTAGGGGTTTTGGGTAGTTAAAACACTAATCAAGATAAGATAATGCCTCACTCATGGCTCAAGTGCTTGTATTGGCTTGAGATGAGTTGAGAAGGCCTAGAATGGCAAGACCAACTGCCTGGTCCAATTGGAAGGCAAGATTGGTCCCGCATAGTTTGTATGGGGGTCCGGCGGCCGGTAGAGGCAGCCAGGGTAACCCAGGATGGGGGTCCGGTAGCCTAGGAAGGTTACGCAAGGGTAACCCATAGCAAATTATGCGATGACACTCCCTCCTACGACAAAATTGTATTCTCTTGGTTCTTATATCCCCTTGGTTGTTTATGTGCCTCTGGAAGTGTTTAATCTGATTTGTTGATGTTCCTTACTTGTTCATCGTTGTCATGTCGATCACTATGTTGTCTTATACCTTTGTCCATTTGTGATGTATAGTCGTAGTTGTTGTACTACTTTCTCTTGTATATCATGTTAGCCTTGTGCATGTCTTTTGTCCATCATCTGTTAGTGATGGTGGGAACCTTTGCTGTCTCCTAGCACGGGGGGTGGGCCTTCGGGTACCACGTGGTTGGGTGGAACGTGCTTCGTTCTCCATTGGGTTCCCTTCTCTTGTACGTGTCATGGTGATTTCACTTGTTTTGAGGACTTCTACATTGTATTGGCCATTGGAAATTGTTGTACTTGTATTTGAATTGTACCATTTCATGTATCATGTTCCAGGTTGAAGTATGCTCCTCACATGTAAACAAGAAGATATCTTTATTCAGAATGTAATTGTAATGATGTATCTGATAAGTACACTATTATGTAATGGACATGAGGTAGTTGGTAATGTATTTTTAATTAAATAATTTGATTCAATTTAATTCCATGTATACATGCAATGGTTGTATTTCTTTGATGGTTTAAATAAATGGAATGTTTAGATGAAATTTTCATATTGATATTAGAACATGTTAAAGGTAATGAATTTTAAATTTCTTGCGAATTAGCAGTTGGGAATTAGTAGCGTAGTCGCAGACCCTAGAGGATTTAGTTTAGGAAACTAGTAGTTGATATTCTCTTGCATACGTGTAAATGTTGCATTTTAAAATAAATAAATGAATAAAAAAAAAAATTGTTTTGTTTTAGGTGATATTGTTTTATCCTTTAGGGTTTGGAGGTGGGGTGTTACATAGATACCTATTTAGTAGAAAGTTACTTCTAGGACAGGTGCCAAAATGGGTTAGAGAGTATAGGTTTGCTTTACCATAACCTATGATTTGTTGTTTTTACAAGACACTTTTATGCTTGGACAAGCAATATTGTTCATTATGTATGCATGAATGTGCTCTATGATTTCACTCTCTACCATTCCTAGCATAGATCTTGCACTTTCTATTTCTAGCATACAAGATAGAATTTTCATGTTGATGTTGGGAAGTCACTAGATTCCACCTTGTGGGTTGTTCTCTTGCTAAACTCTTCATGCAGGGTCAAGAATTCTTCAAGTTAGAAGAATACCAGGAAGCATAAGCTTCATGGTTGAGTGGTAAAGAACTTCAACCATGTTCTCATCCACTAGTAGAGGCAAGTGATGAAGAAGAACCTTAATTTTCACCAAACTGATATAGTCTATATTGTAACTTGATGTAACTATCATTAAGTACTTGATGAGAAATGTACCTTGAAATGATATTATTTCCTTTGGTGCCAAGTGAACATGATATTGTAATTTTAATTTTGAAGAAATATAAGAATCTTTAACTCTTTTTAATGGACATGTGTAGCTACAATTAAATTTAGCCACTAGTTATGTCTCTTAAATTTGGAGTATATTCTTATGTAATTTACAATATTTATTAAATAAGGAATATTTAGGAATAGGTTGTTACATTTAATTTGTCATATCTACAAATTAATCATATATAGGGAAATTTAATAGTCTAACATTTTAAAATTAATGCTTGGAAGTGACCCTATAATAAACCGAACAAGTATCAAACATAGCTCTCAGATGAACACAATGGATATATAAAAAAAGGTGTATGAGTATATAAAGCTAACAAAACTAGTGGATTATCCTTTATTTGTGAAGAAATAAAGAAACACCAGAATCAATAATCAATGGAACAACACAACAAGAGCATGATCATTATCCAATAGAAAGAAAATTAGATCCCAACCTTGGGTGAAGCTCTTTGCACAAGTGAATCATCACTAAATAAACATGAATACCATTTAAATTAAAGAAAATGACCTTTCCTGAGAATCAATAAGTACTACCAATAATAATATAAGAATTACAAACTAAAGAATGGTAGTATTTAACACATAAAATAAACTAGCAAATGTCCATTTTATAATTACCTAAGAAAATAACGGCGTAAAAGAAAAATTGAGAGCATAAATGTCTTATTAAAGACTTATCATATATTTAGGTAATAAAATTCATCATGTAAATGGTTTTAGTTAAACTGACATTGCAATATGTTTGTTTGGAAGATAACCCCAAAACATAAAGCAGAGTAGTAGCTAAGTCATTTACAAAAAAGGGCTAAAAAACCCTATGCCTTTACAAACATATTTAGGTGAATATGAAGGAAAGAAAAATTACAAAAAGGGATTTACATAAAAAATCCTTTTATGAGTAGGTAAAAGTGCCTAATCTTCACAATACTATGACCTACTATCTTAAAACTTGAACCAGCTCTCAAACTCAATAAACTTGGGGACCCATTGATTATTAGACATTGACACCAACTAGAGGCGACATTTGAGGAATTCGTAACCAGCCTTGGTGAGGAAGAAATGATGCAAGTATGTAAAATCCAACTCATCTGAAATAAAGGGAAGAATATCAACAATGGTTCCATTTTGTTGAACTAACATTTTTTCACCTAAATGGGCTCTCACCAAAATAGTTTTGAGCCCATCTAACATAAAAGTCTTCAAAATTCTCTTGGAAATTTTGAATACCATCTCCTTTGACACATGAAGATCCAGTAGGGAACCAAAAAAATGCAAATTGATAGTGTTATTAAAACAATATTTCCCTTGGGACATGAGGAAGAACTTCCCTAAAACTAGTTTGGTGGCCTTCAAATATATTGATCCTTCTTTGCAAATAGCCCTCACAAATGACAATCAGTGGTAGGACCCAAAAATGTAACCTGGGGCCAAAAAATGGTAAGGTAAATGAGAGTGGAATCCATGGTGAAAAACATAGCAAAACTTGACAAAAAACCTTCATAATAGGTAAGGAAAAATAGGCATGAAGAGTAATGAGTACCATGGCTGAATTCACAAGTAGGATGGAACTAGTAAATTGAACCAATCAATAAATTATAAACAACACTCACAAGCAAAAGATCTAGCCATGCGCAATGATAATGCTAATGAGGAAAATAAACATTGATGCAAGAAACTACCTATAAAACAAGTAGGTAAAATAGCTCACGATGTTAGAAATGGTAACATGAAATAATGGAAAGGAAGAGCCACATAGCCAAAGTTCCCATCTCAAGAAGAATGCCACTTCATAAAAAAGTAAATAAATTAAAAATGGTGGTGGATCAAAGTGAGAAGAGGTGTGAATGACTGAAGTGTCATCTTCGGCTATCATGTGAAACAAACTATTAAGGAGTGGGTGAGAGGGATAACTTGTGAAGCATGACATGAAGCAAAAATAAGCATCGGTTTTACATGTACGCATCAGAAAATAAAATGCGGTGAGGAAAAACAAAAAAGAAATGTGGAAGGGCTACGTATGTCAAAAGAATATGATAAAAAGAACATTAAACTAAAATAATGAAAACTATAATTATGCATCCTACCCCCATCAAACAAGTATATCTTGTCAATCAAAAGAAAAAATAGGAATTTATTTAATTATAGAGGAAAAGAGAATTAATCTATGACATAATTAAATAAATAAAATTTAATTAATTAACCAAGGAGGAATAAGGAGAAAATGAATTAATTCAATAATTAAGAATTATTTAACTAATAGAAGAATATGACCTTAGGGGATAATTGAATAATTCAAATTATTTAATTATGCAAGCAAGGACAATTTTCAGTGTCTACAACTAGCATAGAATAATGCATCTTTGCTCATTCTTAAGCAATTATATTGTAGGTTATTTTTTAAATGAAATAGTTCTATAGATGGTTCTATATTTAAATTGATAATGTTTTAATTATGGTATTATAATCCTTTAAAAAGATTAAGATATTTTGTAGTTCATTTAAGATTTATTAATATGATTTTTAAATATTTAAATTCATAATAAAATTGTGTTTTTTAATATAGTTTTATAATTGATATAAGTTGTTTCTTTTGACTTCTCTTTACTTTTTAGGTTATTTCATATTTATAATATTATTGAGATTATGGAAATATACAATAACTTTTTGGAAAAGGGTATAATCAATCATACAAATAAAATTAATTTCATGTAAGATTATCATTCATAAATAGTTAAAGCTACAACACAATAATATTATTAATAAAAATAAATCTATGAAAAAATTTAATTAAAAAATAAATTTTACAAGTTAAATTCATTGATCTTTTTTTACTACTTTTCATTTTGTATGTAAAATATGATGCATTTCTATTGTTTTTCATTCTATATAAATTATTTATTGTCAAATATGAGACGTGTTTCCTATTTCTACTACTTTGCATTTTGTATAGTTTGTTCAAGATATGCATATTCATACTCCAAGTTATTTGTGTCATTATTTTTTTAGTCGAATAAATATTTAACAAAATTCTATTTACAAAGATAGGTGAATAATTTATGATGTAGAATACATCATCACTAGCATAGAAAAAAGTATCTTTGCTTATTCTTAAGCAATTATATTGTAGGTTATTTTTTAAAGGAAATAGTTTTATAGATAGTTCTATAGTTAAATTGATAATGTTTTAATAATGGTATTATTATGTTTTAGAAAGATTCAAATATTATATAATTCATTAAATTTTATTTATATGTTTTTTAAATTTTTAAATTTTATAATAAAATTGCATTTTTTAATATAGTTTTATAATTGATATGGGTTATTTCTTTTGACTCATTTAATTTTTAGGTTATTTCATATTTTATATATATATATATATATATATATATATATATATATATATATATATATATATATATATATATATATATATATATATATATATATATATATATATATATATATAAGGAGATTACAAAATATGAATTTTGAGGGTCTTCGATATGATGATTAAAATACTATCTTCTTGAGGTGACTCCTAACTATGTTGGAGAACCTTGCACAAGTCATGCAGTGTTGTCATTGATGGCAACCCTAGTAAGTAATCCCATCCACACCTTAGTATTTTCTTATACCAAAAGTTAGATTGAAGATATGTGTTAACTGTCAAAGCTAAAATAGGGCATCTGACAGAGTTGTGTACATTGACTCATGTATGATTTATTGTTATCATTTTGTGTTGTGGATCTTAGGGAAGGTATTTTGATGTATGAAATATCTTAGATATTTTAATCATATGGATTTGCATTGAATGGTGTGTAAGTTAGAAGATCTAATTTATTGATTTTCAGTCTAACAGTGTAGAAAGGCCGACTAGATGAGTATAGCGTGTTGCAAATCTTTAAGGAATAATTGTTTAAGGTGTTTCATGTTTGAGACATGTTGCTTTGGGTCCTTACTATGTTTTGGTTGACATTGTTTGGCTCGCATTGATAATTGTTTATGGATTGGGCCAACAATTTGTACATGTTTCATATTTTGTTAAAGCAGACATGCAGTTGTTCTAATCTCTAGTTGTGGATATATATAATAAATTACTCACATCATTTTGATATATGGTGTGAGAGTTAGAAGGATTATAGATTGATTTTGAAAATTTTCACTTGAGCAAAACAAAGTTTGGTGATTTGAATTAAAGTAGATAGAGTTTCAAGAGTAGAATCAAATAGAATGTGAAGAATGTTGTCAATGTGCTTAACTAGAACTATAATCAAGCATTAGAATATGCTATCTCATAGTTCATCCACTCTAGTTTTCTATGAATGTGACTATAAGATAGTGAGTCTCATTTTGGGTAGTAAGCCTTTTGTATTTGAGAAGTGGGCTCTAGGAAGTGTTCCTGAATGCATGTGCATTCCCCATTTGTAAACACTTATTTTGAGGATACTCATATTATGGATTAACCTCCACTTTCCAAGAAGGTGATTCAATGGATTCTGATAGTCTTCATCAACAAATTTTTGTGGCACTAGATGATCTTGATCAGTCCAAATCTGAAGTCTGGGAATTGCAAGCAAGCCTCATGAATGTTGAGAAATTAATTCAATCATTGAAGGATCAAATGAATAAGTCCAAGGAAAAGAGAAATGATCTTTTTGATAAGCTCAAGCAGAAAGAGAGTAAGAGCATGGAAGATGATCACCTAAGTCAATCCTTAAAGGAAAAGATAGAAGAATGTGAAAATATCACCAGAGATTAATGCCTTTCTAAAGCATGAAATGAAATCTATTGTGATGAGGATGACCAAGGAGATTGAGGAGAAAAAATAAATGAAGAGAATATTATTTAGTCCTTGAAAGAAATATATGATGAATGCAGCAAAATTAATGGTGAATTCAATCAGCTGGAGCTTGAATTGCAACAATCTAGAAACAATGAAGAAGATCTTGAAAGATAGATTGTTATTCTCAGGGATGAACTTGCTACTACAAATGAATACAAGGAGAAGTTCAAGATTAGCTCAGCTAAGTTTGATGAACTGATTCAAAGTTAGAAGATTGCAAGTGACAAGCAAGGCCTTGGATATGAGAAAGGAGAAAGCTTTGGATCTAGTGAAAGGAAATTTAGGCTAGGAAATCAGATGAGAAAAGCTAGAAGGTATCTAGTAAGACAACCGAATGCTTGAATTTTCAATGGGTACTATTTTTTTTACAATAAATTTGGTCATATGGTTGCTCAATGTAAAATTAGAATGAATCCAAGTGGTCCATCATTCTCCAGTCATTGCTTCAATTGCAATAAGTATGGTCATAAGTCAATTGAATGTAGAAATATGAAAAACAACTTTTTCAATAGAAATGTCAAATGTTTTGCCTACAATAGATTTGGCCATATTGCTAACTAGTGCAAATCAAGAGAAAATCAATGGAATAACTAGTAACTTGGAAAAAGAAATGTCATGTGATATAATTGTAAGAAATACAGTCACATTGCAAGATTCTATAGAAGTAGGAAGGGCCCAGTAAACAAAGGGGAAAATATGCAAAAGGATGATAAGGGAAAAGGGAAATTTATTGTGGATGAGATCAAGAATCAAATGAAGAAGACATGGGTGAAGAAGAGTGTTTCTAATGTAGGAAACAAATCCGCACTAGAATCTGGTGCTGGAAATTCCTCTAGGAATTAGTTTAAGGCCTCTGGCCTAGGGGGGACTCTCAAGAAAATATTTTACTCCCTACCGGTAGTTGGTACCAGAATTACATTAATTATCTATAGATGTTTTGGGAACACTTATGGAGGAAGTTTATGTTGTAACTATGGGAAATTTCTAGGTTAGCATATTAGTAGCTAAATTAATCAAAACCCAAAGTAATAATGAAGCACAAAGGAGGAAAACATGAAAAATAAAGAGAGATATCACCTTGAGTCTTCAAATTCCATTATTGACCTCCATTATACCTTCTCTATTTGCTGAAATATGAAGTTTTTCCTTAAATTTTGTGTGAGCAATATGTGACAATTCCAAGACCAAAGAAAATGTTGAAAGTTTAGATGACAAAATGCAATACCATACAACTATGCAACTAGTAAGCAACTCTAAACTATGACTATAGTATGCGAAAATTCCAAATCAAATATGCCTAATGACAAGAGCAAAGATGACAAGATTGCAACAAATATGAGAGATACATAAAACAAGATTTCATGAGATGTCCAAATGAGACCAAAATTGCCATTTTATAGAAAATGTAGTTTTGAATGAATGGCCAAGATTGAAGATTGAAAAATTCCATAGAATCAATGGAAAAGATTCAATGTGACACCCACAATTAGGGTTAGGGAAACATTTAGGTCAAATTTGAAATTAGTGGACAAGATTCAATTTGAGAAAATCAAATCAAGGGTTGACAATGCATGTGACAAGGAGATGAGAATGGCACATAAAAAGAGAGAGCTGGAAAATAAAATAATATTAGAAATTACTTGATTTATGGAGGAAAAAGGCTATTTCAAGAAATAAAAATTAATTTAATTCAAAAGATGGGGTCATGTGATAGTAAATAATTAATTTGAATTATTTACTAAAAGAGGGAAAATTAGAAAGTGGGACCATTTTAAAATGGGTAAAATGCTAAGGTGGACAATAATTAAATAAATTAAATAATTTATTTAATTATAAGAATACTTTTAGGAATTAATGACGTATTAAAATAAATAAAAAATATTTATTTAAATAATGAGGAGGAAATAATGGACAAAAATAATTAAAATAAATAAAAAATATTTATTTAAATAATGAGGAGGAAATAATGGACAAAAATAATTAAATAAAATTTATTTATTTAAATAATCAAAAGAAATAAAGACATGAATTAATTAAATAATTATGAATTATTTAATTAATAGTTGAAAGTGGACCAAGGACATAAATATTTTGATTATTTCAAGAAGAAATATGGTGACAATAGAACTTGCAGGAATAGGTCATTTTTATGTGTCGACATATGCAAAATTGAAGGCCCGTAGAAGAATTTTCTTTCAAAGACTATGAAAATAGGCTATCTGGAAGACCTAGGGATAAATCATTTATTGTAATAAAAATTTAGGTATGTGAATGATAAAAGGTTACTTCTATTCCTCATTCGTCACATTACATTTCAAGAAGAAGAAGTTTGGAGAGATTTGCAAGTGAATTTTGGTGAGATACAAGTCTAAAGGCTATTCGATGAAGAAACCCTAATCCAAAGACATGTATTTATTTACAAAACATGTGAACTTAAAATTTCTTGAAATGGCCACTCTGTTAGTTATTGATATTAAGGATAGACCCTGCCCAAAATTCAAATGGCACCCGTTCAAATCCATTGAGACAAAACCATTATGTGCATTTTCTTCTGTTCCGTATGGTGTGTTGCACATTGAAGATATTAGGGCATATATTCATGTGAATGTTGAGGAATAAGGAAGCTCCCAGTTGTTAAATCTGTACACAAGTAACATTGTGGGAGAAGATCTCTATGTAAGACTTGAATTTATGAATTTGTAGGATAAGTTCACACAAATTGTAAAGTTTCCTATGTTCGATGAAAATGAATGGGCTTGATACATACTCAGATTACTGCATGCCAAGTTCATGTGGTTAAATCACCCCTTTAAGATCACAAGAGAAGATAAAAGCATTGTTACTGGTTTGAATTCATCTAGTGGGTTACCCACATTGAAATTTGTGAAGAACCAAATAGTCACTGAGGCAACCAGTTCCACTTTCAAGGAAAGAGCCATGACAATTAATGACATCATTGAATTGGATGTAAAAAATTTTATGCGGTTATTGGATATAAAATCTATCACTCCAACCAGGATAACTATGTATCTAGTACTACAATCTATGTAGCTTATCAAATGATCAAGGAAAATGTAGAATATGACTTATGTGAGTTACTTCAGAGCCAACGAATTGAAAATCTTAGTAAAATCAAGGACAAGAAGAAATATTTCAAGTATGGAAATATGTTGTTATGTTTATTCTTCTACTTCATGAATGAAGTTCCAGGAGTTGGTAAAGTGCAATGGGAAATTGATAGACTAATAGTTGTCCAAATCAAAGAAATCTTATATAGAATTGGTGATAGCAAAGCAAGGAAAACTACTATCTAGGGTTACTTCAAAATATTTTAGAATGAAATGCAAGCTAGGGAAAGGATTCCTAAATCTATTGTGAAAAAATATAAGGACACTATTTTCTTCATGGTTGGCATTGATCAGTTTCTAATGGAGGCAACAAAACCTAGAACAATTTGGATAATGCCTATGGGATATGATGTTGAAGAACACATTTTGGAGTTGTATGCCCAATACTTGTTGAGTAAACCTCAAGATCCAATAGAAGAAAGGTTTGGTACCTTTGAAGAGAAGAATATGCAAGTGCATGCACAACTGAAGAAGCCTATGATAGTCCTGAAGGTGGGAAAGGAAGTTGAAGCTTTTGCAAAAAGTATTGGCATATTAGTTGAAGCGATGAGGAAATCTAGAAAGAAAAGAGAACAAGCTAAAGAAGGGGAGCCTGCTAGAACTAAGACAACTAGTCTGGCAACATCCTTTGGCAGATCTAGATCTACAAGGAGCTCTATAACCTCATCCATTCTTACAAAGAAATCAAGCCCAATAAAATCTCGAGTCAAGTCATCCAAAAGAGAAGGAAAGAGGAAGAAGGATAAAATCACAAGAGTCTATGTTGCTGTTGAAGATGATGAAGAAACTGAATTTGATGAAGTAAGAGAAATCAAGCATAAGATAAAAAAATCATCAAAATTCTCTAAGGAAAAGCAAGAAGACACAATTGAGGACACTCAAAATTCTCTAGATATGCAAGATACTGAAATTACCATGGAGACCGAAGCTCCTAAAGATATATC
>VDFB02372184.1:0-12987 GCA_007258455.2 Sequoia sempervirens | reverse complement strand
TTCAAAGTCTTTGTTAGATATATTATGGATGAATTTGAGATCACAAATTTGATAACATAATGAAACTAAAAATAATTATAATATAACCATAAAATATTGTAATGTCTTGTCCTTTCCATTTTTGGAGACTACATCTTTGACTCTTGTTATCCATAATATTTCCCTAAGTGTTAAGTCATTAGAAAATACCCCTACACCTTTAGTCTGCATGTTCTTGAATTTGAAAATTTCCTACCCACATTCATAAGAATAAGCATTAAAAACTATCCCTACACCTTTAATATCCACGTTCTTGACTATGAACTGTGAAAGTTTGTATTTTGAGGTTCAATGAAACTATATTCTAGCATGTTGTAGATGCATTTGTAATAGTTCAAAGTCCTGGCTATGTGCCCCAATCTCTTTTATCTTTTCTTCTTTCAATGGGCAGCGAGTCCACTTGCAATGAGCACTTCTATAATATACTATAACCATTTATAATATATTGTTAGCTAATCCTTACCATGGTTTCCCCACTTTGGGTTTTCCATGTAAAAATTTGGTGTTCATGTGTTATGTGACATTCTTGGTTTTTTTCATGCTTTCATTCATTATTGAAAGTTGAATATACTATGATAATTTAATTTTTAAATATTTAAATGGTTTAAAATAATATTGACTCACCTCCTCTCTCACTTTTCTAGTGTTCAACAATAGAGACATATAGATGGTGAGATAGAGTGATAGAGAGAGAGATATAAGGAGATAGAGAGAGGGGGAGATGTAGAGATATAGAGATACATAAAAATAGAGAGAAGGATATAAAAATAGGGGGAGATAGAGAGAGGGGGAGAGAGAGATAGAGATTAGGAAAATAGAGAGTAGTGGTTGACATATAGGAAAAGAGGGAGAGAGAAATAAGGGGAGATAGAGAGAGGCAGAGAAATATATATGGGAGGAGAAATTAGAGAGAGGTAGAGATAAAGAGATAGATAGGAGGGTAGAGATGGAGTCAAGGAGGGAGAAATGGAGAGAGAAATAGGGAGAGGATCTAGAAAATAGAGAGATATAGAAAGAGGGAGGGATAGGGAGAGAGGGAAGGAGGAGGATAGAAGGATAGATGGGGGAAGGGGAAAGAGTGGAGGAGAAGATAAGGAGGGGAGGGGAGAGAGAAATGGGTGGATATAAGATGGTGATCCAGAGATGGCTGCAGAGCAAAAGATAGGATGATAAAACATGAGCCTTGTGCAAGCCATATATACGAAGACAAAAGACAGTATGGTTATATTACATAAACAGATATATATATCGACAGAGAAGTGGTGAGACATATGGTTATGTATATATTGTATATATGCAGCCATAAGCGATCTTACAGACAGAGAGTGAGCAGGGAGACACATACGGCGGAAAGATAGGGGAAGAAAGATATGTTGGAAGAGGTGAGATAGAGATAGGGGAGAGGGAAAGAGAGAAAGATGGAGATATTGATGGAGATGGAGATAGAGACATAGATAAGGATTAATATATAGATAGGGAGAGAGAAGGAGAGAAGAAGAGGGAGAGAAGGAAATAGAGATAGAAAGAGAGATAGAGAGGGGGGAGATGCATGGGTATAAAAGTAGAGATATGAAGTCATATATAGAGAGGTAGAGAGAGATAAAGGAGAGAGGGAGAGAGATGGATAGAGGTTTTGAGTAAGAAAAACCTATTTTAAAGGTTTTGAGTAAGAAAAACTAGGTTTTAAGTTCAAATTTCATGTATGTTGGTCTCTAGGATCTAATACACAAGATATTAGATGGATTTCCTATATAAATGAGCTTTCAAAACATTATTTCATAAGGCATACATGTTATCAAGTCAAGCTTTTGAGAGTTAAGCATTCCAAGATTTCACAAGATCATCTAGAGAACATTCAAGATCATTTCTAATGAATTCAAAGGAAAACTTCATCAATTGTTGTAGCAATTCAAGATCCATTATCATGCCAAGATTATCAAGCATCAAGCATGTTATTGAGCATGTATTGTGATGTAGTATTGAAGATCCAAGATCAAGCATTGTTCTACACCTATTGTCAAGATCAAGATCTGCATCCTTTACGACCATTTCATATTGAGTTGCATATTTACAAGACATTATTTACAAGGCATCATTCAAGGTATCATTTTCCATGATTCATGTTTCATGCCTTCATTTCATTATCTCATCATTTGGTTTAATTACCTACAAGGGGTTTGACTAAGGCAAACCCATATTCCCTAACAATCAACATACTCTCTCCCTCTCTCTCTCTCTCTTTATGTGATAGAAGATCGAGGTGATTTGGAGGATTGAAAATCCTTTGAAAATTAGGTTGCAAGGTTGGAGAAATTCATCAAGTTGTCACAAGGTTTTCGGGTGATTCCACAATGCTAGTTTACAATTTTTGGCCAAACTAGACACTGAAATATATTTTTCTAACTAAATCTTCACTTTCGGGAACCTATAGCAGCTAAATTGTGAGGAATTTGAAGATGATGCAAACAAGTGATTTGTGCCATTTTGTCTATAGAAATTATAAACATTATTTTTTCAAAAATTTTGGAAATAGATTGCGCTTCTTTTTCCATCTCCTTCAAAAACTATTTTTTTCAGTAAACACCATTTTTAAGGAGTGACCCTCATTGTATACAATATAATTTTTTTCCATGAAGGATAAAATTCTATTTTTTTTGAATTTAGATTTGTAACTTCAATAGCTAGTGCTTCCAATTGGTTTCATAGTGTTTTATTGAATATTTTTTCCTTAATCAAGTTTCGAAGTCAAACCAATCACAATTTAGACATAGGTGGACTGTATACAATGTAACTTCTTTTGTATGTATCAAAATTCATTTTTTTTGTTGGATCAAGGACTTCAATATCTAGTGCACTCATATTTTTCAATTTTTTTTGATAATATGCTATTTTTCCACATCTGCAGAACATAGAGCTTGATTTTTTGGTGAAAAACTTATGTTTAAGAAAACTAAAAAACAAATACATAATAAAACCAAAACATATTAAAATTATATTTTTTGGATAGCTCGTTATGATGACTACCATCATCTAGTTGGGTCTATGAAGTCTCCTCCATTTTCATCATCAACCCAAGCTTTGAAGGGAAAAATTCTAGATTTTTTTGGTGTTAGAGGGAGAAGGGGGGAAAGGGGGGTTCGAGCAAATCCCCTTTCCACAACCATTTTTTTTGCTTATTTTTCCAGGAAATGTGAGACCCAACATTTAATGGGTTCACTCGAAGGGGGGTTCTAACAAACCTCCTTTGATTTCGCTTGAACCAAAAGTTTGTTCGAACCCCTAAAAACCAATTTTTTTTCATGGGGTCATTTTTTGCAACTTTTCCTTCCTCACTGGAATTGTAAACCACTTTTGTGGGTTTACCCTGTCATCTTCACAAAAAGTCACCTATAGCCCAAAAATCAAGGTATCAAATTTGGAAATCAATTGGGAAGGAAAGAGCAAACATTGTAGACTAGATTTAGACTTTGAAGTTCTAGAAATACCTAACTGGAATCATAAGCCAGTCCTGAGATATGAGTCACAATTTAGGTCAATTTTTAGATTTTGGTTGTTTTAGATACCCCTTTTCCAGAAACCAATTCCTGCATAGAAACCTAGATTTGGGGCTGATATGTCTAGAATGGTGTATGAGTCCCAACCAGCCTAAATTTTAGGTTATTCAACATTTCAGGCCTCCATTCAAGCTCTCTTAGGTTTCTGGGTGCTCCTCTATATTTTTATAGTTTATTGTTATGATTTATTTTTGTTTATAGTTCATTTAGTGAGATTTTATGCATCATTGAATTCAATCATTAGATCTTTCATTTCATACATTTTTCCAAGCCTTAGCTTGGTGATAAATCCCTCATTTAGCCTCAATTAATCTCTAAACATACCCTAGGATACCCTATTGCAAGATCTCCTTCTTTCATTCCATCTTGGGAGTGAGATCTATAGGGATTCCTTGAATGAAACTTGGGGGAAATAGGTGTAGGTCTCTAAACACCTAGTTTGTGTTCCACCTCCCAAAAGGTGGAACATGATTTTCATTGTGCAAATTTTGGTGAAACTCCATATAGAACATCATAATTTTGATTTGGAGTGCATTTTCATACTAGATTTAGCTTGCATTAGATTTTCATTAGGCTTTGCATTAGTTAATTGACATCTAGGGTTTTCAAATATTGCATCAGTAAATGTGCATATAGGTTGCATTCTTACATCTTGCATCACTGAAAATCATTTGAAATTTGCATTTGCGTTTAGTACAGACATCATACAAACCAGAAAGCATAGAAAACACTTAAATTTTTCTAAAAATCATGAAAAAAACCCTAACTAGGACTCATACACCCCTTTGGGCTAATTAGTTGTAGTTTAGCCTTGAAACTACCTTTTACACCATTGAAAACCTTGCTTCTACAGTTATGTTTTCTATCATTAGTTATTTGTTTCAGTTGGATGAGTTTTTGTTACATGCATTTCACTAAATCTAGCTAAAATTGGTTCATTTAATGCATTGTTGAATCCCAAATTTGCATTTACAACATTTCACTTTCAAATTATTGCATAGTGTATTAAAAAAAATTACCTCATGTTTCAAATCTAAAAATTGCATTTAAAAATTTCACTTTGGGTATAGAATTGCACTTTATTTACTTTTCCATAATACCATATTTTCTTTCAAGAGATGTGGCTTTCATATGGTTAAAAATGGATTTCATAAGTATAACATCCCCTCTTATGAGTTCAATTTAGAGTAAAACAATGAGGTCATTATGAAAAATGTTACTCATCCTTCTACTACCTTTCATAGTTATGAGAGAATCTTAGGGAAAATAGATCAAACCATTGACACAATCCTTAATGTTACATTGCCTATTGGTGAGGATGGTATGATACAAGAAGATATAAGCATAGACAATCATTAAAACCATAATTGTTCTTCTCCCGATACCTCTCCTACTAGAGACAAAGGTATCTTGGTGAAAGAAGATGCAATCATTGAGGATCATGAAAGTCTTGATTACCTCTCTCCTCCTCCCTCTTGGAAAGATATTATGACACAAGAAGACAAGATCATGTTGCCACTACTTAGTCTAAATTCACCTCTCAACAACTCCCCTAATTGTAAGAACGCTTTGGTAAAACAGGATACAATCGTGAATGATCACAAAAATCACATTTTTCAAGAGGACATGCAGATTGAGAGTGCTAACATTATCTCTCCTTCCTAATTTACCTAACATTTGGAAAGACCTATTAAAAAAAAAAGCATCTAATCATTTGTAAACATGACAATCATAGTATTACTTCTCTTGATGTCTCCCCTATTAGTGATGAAGTTACTTTACACGACATAAAAATGGAGAGTGTTGAACGTTTTATTTTTCTCTCTCCTAAAATCTCTCCTACTAGGGTAGAAGTTATGGCACAAGAGAATGAGACCCAAGAAAAAAAGAATGAAATCATGGGCAATCAGGACAATCACATTTATCCTTCTCCTAATATCTCTCCTAATTGTGAGGAAGATATTTTAGTGTTAGAAGATCAAAGCTATGAGAGTCAAAAGAATCGTATTTTCCTCTCTCCCCGTAGAGAAAAAAATATTGAACAAAAGAATGCCATTTATCATTCCCCTACTTGTGATGAAGTCATTTTAGAAGAACCAACCTTTGAATGCCATGAACATCTAGTTTATAGTTATCCTAAAAACTCTTCTCCTAGGGAGGATATGATGGTGCAAGAAAATGATAACATTGAGAACAGTGATATAGTTTCCTTAGATGAAGATGATGGAGTAACATTAGAGGGTGTGTGCAAGAAGTTGAGTCCACTTTTTGGCCAAAAAAAGTGTAGTACCGGGATGCAGAATTTGACACATTTGACCTTAAAATTTGAAGCATTTAGAGATGGAATCTTCAAAAAAAGTCAATAATCATAAAATGTAGTACTTTGAGTATAGTTTTCAAATATATGTAGTTTCTAATTTACCCAGATGGTACAAATTAATTTTGCATAGGATTATATAAAAATCAATCTTAAAAGTCACTTTATACCATACCATATGTATGACACCTTTATATTTGACCTAAATTATCATATTTTTCAAACTTTGGAAAAGATCAGACTCACCTGGGTTTATTTTCAATATTTTTATAATTTTTATTGAATATATATATTTTTTATTAAATCTTGGTTTAGTCATATTTTTTTGTTTTGAAAAATCACAGTACAAATATGCATAATAAGATGACCTAAACTTAATTCATTAATTTTTTTTTAAACAGTAATTGTCCAAGTTTATTCATAACCGCTCGTCAAAATGTTATGGATCAAAAGTTATTAAAATACAAAAAAATGACAACCAAGTTACGGACTAGTTTCATTAGAAATTAATTGAAAAAATAGAAAAAATAATCAAATTATATATTTGGAATCGCATCGCTCCATCTATAATGGTTTTAATTGATGTGAAACAATTCCACAAAAGGAGGAATCTTCAAACATATGTCCAAAGTTTTTTTCAATGTATTTTCCTATGATACTACTGTGATCCTTCTGCTGCAAACAAACCAGTCCAAAGTTTAGGTTTATGTCCCTGGCCATTTCCCCAACTAAAAAAAAGCCAAAACCTGTACTTATATTTAAAAACGAACCCCATTTCATAAAAAAAATATTTTATGGTTCTGCGAAATGGGATCCCGCTTTTGAAATTACCGTGGCAGAAAATTTGGGGTTGAAAGTTTTCAAAACAGATCCCGGCTTTGAAAACTTTCCATTTTTGGAAATTCATTTTTGAGGGAATTCAAAACAGATCCCATTTTGAAAATTTTCCAAAATAAATGAAAACTAACTCATGGAAATTTAAAAAATGGAAATTTGAAAACAGATCCCGCCTTGGTTTTAAATTTAGGCCTCGATCCCTGGTTAAACAGGATCCGTTTTAAAAAAATGGGATCCATCTTTAAAAATATCCCATTTACGTGCCGGATCCACTTCTTTTTGGAAGCTAATTTCTTATTTTGCCTTATAAAACTTCCACGCCATGGACTCATCTTCTTGCATTTACCCTATATTCTCCTTCACTAAGGGAATTTAATATTATTCAACCTCAACTCATCCTCTAGGTCCAACTTCACACAAACCTCAAACTAAAAAAAAAATGGAACTTATCCTTGACCTACCTAAGAATAATTTTTTGTAGCAGCTGAGTCATAATACCATTGATCATACATATAACACTAGACACAATCCGCAACCAATAAAATCACTTTCAACATCCCTCCGATTTCCTAACGCTATCTTACCAGGGCTACCTCGATTACCTCTAGAAAGTGGAAAAGATTATGATCTTGTTGAACAACTAAAAAATAATCCTACTAAGATATCAAATGTTATGGGACCTTATTCAAGCCTCCCCTCATTATCACAACATGATTAAAAGTGCTTTATAACAATTTACCACCCCTCTTAATGGGCACTCAAATGATGTGGTAGCCCAAATTCAAGCCATAGCTTTGAACAACATAGACATTAATTTTCATCAACATGAGCTGCCCCCTTTGGAAATGAGAAAAAAAAATGATGCCTTCATGATAATAGCTAGATTCAATGGGATGGAAATAAAGTGAAACCTTGTTGATAATGGCTCAACTTTGAAGGTGTGTAGTGTGAAACTTTTTGATAGACTTGGTGTGGATAAATCAATAATTGAACCCCATTCTCTATCAATTCGAGGATTTGACAATGTAGGAAAGCAACCGCTTGGTGTGATTACTTTTCCTATTATAGTTGGAAAGGCTACCTTACAAACTCCTATTCAATTTATGCCTTATGATCTTTCATATAATCTTCTTTTAGGAAGACCTTGGATCCATGAAATGCATGTGGTGCCTTCAACTCTTCATCGTATCATGAAATACATCTATAACAATAAAGTATACCAAGTTGAAATAGACCCCGGGCCTGAAAGTTGCTTGTAAGTTGAAAAAGGAAGGACAAATTCTCTAGACACACTAATTCCAACTTTGAACATAGAATCTATAAATGAAGAGAAACAAGAGATGGAAAAAGTATCAAAACTATTAGAAGATGATTGGGGTTCCTTAGATTTCACATCATTCATGGGTGAATATGAGATCATAAACAAAGATCCTAAAAATGGGAAAGAAAAAGCGATAATAAGCGGTAATATCAACACAAATTTTAGAAGACCCCTTGAACGCATCCACCTCAACCACTTTCGAACAAAATATAACAAATTGCACAACAAAATTTGATGAAATTAATTATGAGCAACCACCTAATCCAAAATAAATGAAAATAATTTATGGAAAAGGTTATGAACTTATAAAACAACATGGACATAGTGGAAAAGGATGTGGTGCTAGAGAAGAAGGTATCCATGTCCCTATAGAGCCTCACATGCAAGAAATGACTAGTGGTCTTGGTTATTGCCCCTCAAAACAAACAAACAAGCCTTCACTTAATATCAACACTATTACAAAATTTTCCTCTAAGCCAACTTTAACATTAGTGCATCCTAAACTAATGAAAACTGGTGGTCTTGATTGTTACCCTTTGAAAGAAACAAAAGAAACAAAGAAATCCTTACTTAACATCAATGTCATCATGCAAAATACTTTGAGCTCATTAGATTTTACATCCTCCTTTCAAGGAGAGAACAAAATATCACAATATATAGAGTCTTGTGTAGGTATGACACCTTGTACATCTAAGCAAGATATATCTTTGTCGTAAAATAATGAAACATCCTCTACTTTTGATCAAGAGAGTATCTTGACGAGACTCCTCCAAGATTGAATTTGATACCTCTCCCTCCAAGAATAAAAAATAAATTCTATTACAAGAATTCATTTTGTGCATATCATAGAGTTCATGTTCATTCTACTAATGAGTGTAAGGCTTTGAGTAACAAAATTCAACATCTTAGGGAATGTGGTGCTCTTCCTTGTATTGAAGCACCTAGTTCCTCTAATCAAAACTTATTTTAATCCTATTCATCTCATCCTTATCCTACAGTAAGTGGGGACAAGGGATTAGGTAGCCTTGTCCTCACATGTCACTTGTCATTGTCTCTTTTGGCTAGTTGACCACCTTTCATGTAAATATAAGAGACATCTTGGGATGTGGATGACATGCCTTAAGTTGGATCACATGTGACATACTTATTCATGATGTAGTTCAATTCATAAACATATGACATGGCATAGGGATTTCTGAATAAGCTCTCATGTCTTCTTCTACTTTAAATCAATTTATCACAACAATGGTGTTAGCATCTGCTTTAAAGTGGGGGAATACATTGACACTAATCTTTCATTGTGCAATTTATTTCTTCTTGTGATGCATCCTTTTCTTTGTGGTTTCATTGAGCTTGATTTCCTTCGAGAGTGTGATATTTATTTGACTTGTCCTCTCTTAGAGAAATTGAGTATGATTTTCCCTAAGAAGAGGCCTTACATGAACTAAGCAAAATCACTTTGAATGTACCTTACACTATTTCACATTTACAACATTGGTTATATGGCCACCTTGCATAACACACTTTGCATGCTTGTGGAGCCATCTTGTTTGTTCATTAGTTTCAAGCATATGAAGCTCTGCTTTCTCATGAAGCTTGAAGTTCATTGTTGCATGGAACCTTATCAAAGTTATTACGAGGTATAAATTTGGTATGGTTTTACAGGAAGCCAAACAAGGGCATGAATTTCCCAAGTATCCACTTGCATGTGTGTGTGAGTGCATACCATTCATGTGTGTATGTGTCTCACCTTCTTAGATTAGTCACCCCATAGACAACCTAAAATTTTGTGTTCCCAAAGTGAGCGCATTTTTGTCAAAGCTTGATCCACCATTTCTTTCTTTTCCTTTCATCTTCATATCTTTGGCATTGTATGTTTGTGTATTTTGTTTTGATGCATAGGTATTAGGACATAATAACCAGGCCAAAATAACCCTGGACACAATAACCCCATCATAATAACCCAAGGAAAAAATAACCCATGCTCATAATAACCCATGGAAAAAATAACCCGTGGTAAAAATAACCCATGGACAAAATAACTCGTGGTCATTTTACAATTTCCCTATATTCTTATGGGGATATTCTATCCATGGGTTATTTTGACCATGGGTTATTTTGGCTTGGGTTATTATGACCTTGGGTTATTTTTTCCTTGGGTTATTGTGACTGGGTTATTCTAGCTAGGGTTATTTTGGCTAGGTTATTATGTCCTGTAACCATTGCATATCATACACCTATGTCCTTTTGTGCTTATGTCAGTTTGACATAGGATCTTGGATCCTAGGGTCTTGACCATCTCCTCAATCTTTGTTATCCTAGACCATCCACATTAGACCGACCCTCTCTTGAAATTCCTCTACTTTAGAGCTTGAAGTAAGTTCATCCTCTCACTAAAGTGAGTGGCCAATGTGCCAATGAAAAAGTACACCTTTCCCTGGCTTAATTTAGGAATTTCTAAATGTTAAATGAACTTAAATATCACCTTGATCTAGTTGTAATGTGTTTTTCACATTCACATTAGGGTCTCTGGGGTCCTCTGAGCTAAATAAATTAACCTTTCAATTTATAGTAACATGCTATTTTACACCTCTGGCTGTTGAAATTAAAGGAAGGTACTCCAAAAAACCTGGGTTTACAATTCCAATGAGGAAGGAAAAGTTGCAAAAAATGACCCCATGCAAAAAAAATTGGTTTTTGGTGGTTTGAACGAACTTTTGGTTCGAGTGAACCCAAAAGGGGTTCGCTAGAACCCCCCTTCGAGTGAACCCATTTAATGCCAAAATTTCACCATTGTCTACATTTTAATGAAAAACAAGGAAAAAAAACAATGGAAAGGGGGGACCACTCAACTCAGTTCATGAACCTAGTTAGTTTGAGCTAACTCAAGGAGTAGTCTTCACTGAACTTAGGTCTACTAGAAACCCCCGCTTTCCCTTTCCCTTGAACCCGTACCTTGCATGTTTTTCACTTCAAGCCTGCTGAGGATGAAAATGGAGACTTACAAACCCGAATAGATGATGGTAGTCCTTTAGAACAAGCTACCAATAAATATAATTTTAATATGTTTTGGTTTTATTATATATTTGTTTTTAATTTGATTAAACATAGGTTTTTTCAAATTAAGCCTCGCAGAGGGAAAAGCCTACATCAATTTGTTTTTTTGGAAAAATATTAATGTGAGATATTGAAGTCCTCACTGAAAAACAATTCTTGATATATACAAAACGAATATGTTGTACAGTCACCATTCTAAATTTTCGTTGTAATTGGTTTGATTCTCAAACTTTAAGGAAAAATATTCACTAAAACACTATGAAACCAAATGAAAGTGTTAGATATCATAGTTATAAATCTAAATTAAAATAGAATTTTTTCCCTTCATGGAAAAAAAAGTTATGTTGTATATGGTAGTTAATACCCTTAAAAAAATGGTGCTGCAACAAAAAAAGTGAAGGATAGAAAGAAGTGCATTTTGATTCCAATTTTTTTGAAAAAACCATATTTAGAATCTACAAAAAAAATGTCACAAATCACTAGTTTGCATCATCTTTAAATTCCTCATGGTTTAGCCGCTACAGGTGCCCGAAAGTGAAGATTTAGTTTATAAAAAATAAGTTCAATGTCAAGCTTTGCCAAAAATTATAAACTAGTATTGTGAGATCAACCAGGCTTGTAAATCAAATGGACCTAATCTAGTGCTGTAATGTGTTCTACACATTCACATTGGATTTAGGGCCCTTCTAAGCTAAATAGACCCAATTTTTCCTTAATTTAATGTTGTAAAGTATATTTATTTACACTTTCACATTGATTTTTGGGTCCCCTTGCATTTATAAACTTTATATCATCATTAATAGGCCCCTAAGAACCTATATCATGCACCCTAAGGCATATTTTAACTGAAATCCCAACATAGACATGATATAAACTTAATTTCTTCACTCCCCTACATTCTCTCTCTTCAAATAGGCCTTGTGGGATCCATACACCACCTTCAGTGTATGAATCCCATCTAATTTGGACCTATACACCACTAGTGGCATATGAGTCCCATTTAGCCTATTTTTAAGGTTTTGAGCAGGAAAAGCTGGGTTTTAAGTTCAAATTTCATGTATATCAGCCTCTCGGATCTAATACACGAGATATTAGATGGATTTCCTATCTAAATGAGCTTTCAAACCACTATTTCATAAGGTTTACATGATTTTTATTAGATAATCAGGGTAGGGCCCTAACCCTTACAAAATGAAAAAATAGGGTGAAATAGCTCAACAAAACAGACTAGCCCAACATAGCTAATTAGAGAGGAACAACAAGAAAAAAACAACAACCAACAAAGGACCAGTCAAAAACAAAAAACTACGAGAAAATTTTCAAGAAATAGAGCTTGAACTAAGCTAAGCCTTAGAGGGTGAGTTAAAAAAAACCATAACCTTCTTCAAAAAATGCTTCTTCTTTCTATGAATTTTTATCTAAGGAGAATTAGGAACTGAAATTGAAAAAAAATAATTAGAGGGGGAAGACTCCCCTCTAGAGTAGCAGCCAAGAGGAATAGCTGACACTTCAAGTGAAGCATCTAAAACCAAGCCTAAAATAGTAGGATTTATGACATCATTCTCTAAAATAGGGGCATTAAGAGAAGCAGTACAAACAACATTAAGAATAGCCATAACCAAAGATTGCACCGCAATATCCACAGGAGGAGCAACATCCATCATAACTGATTCATGTGAAGCAGAAAGAACCTACAAAGGAGAGTTCACAGGGGCAACAAGAGTATCCATGGGATGAGCATCAACCAGTACATCAATATTATTTTTCCTCATAGAAGGAGAATGAGGCCTTGAATCTTCATTAGAAGAAGAAAAATCAACAACAAGGCACACTATTAAGTGCTCAGGGAGTGAGTTCTTCCA
>VDFB02372183.1:0-10483 GCA_007258455.2 Sequoia sempervirens | reverse complement strand
TGCTATATGCAAGGAATGTTAGTTAGGGAAGCAAACTAGAGTTTCATTTCAGAGAAAACAACATTGTTCAAATGATGTATTGGAGATTGTGCATACTAACTTGTGTTGTCCTTCTGAAGTTAGAAGTTTACAAGGATATAGGTATTTCATGTTACTTATTGATGATTATTCTAGAATGATGTGGGTTACTTTCTTAAGGGAAAAATTTGAAGCTCTGGAGAAGTTCAATATCTTTAAGGCTATGGTTGAGACAGAGATAGGTCTAAAGATTAAATGTTTGAGATTAGATAGAGGCGGATAATTCACTTTAGGTGAGTTTAATTCTTTTTGTGAAGAGCATGGAATAAAGAGACAATTATCTGCCCTGCAGACCCCTCAACAAAATGGGGTTGTGGAAAGGAAGAAAAAGACAATTGGAGAAGCTACTAGGACTATGATGCTGGAAGGAAATGTTCCTCATAGCTACTAGAGAGAAGTTGTGAGTACTGTTGTTTACACACTCAACCGGGTAAAAGTCAAAGGTGATGCCGGTAAGACTCCTTATGAGCTATGGTATGGTCATAAGCCTACTATTAGATATTTCAAAATCTTTGGGAATATATGCTTTATCAAAAGAGGTGAAGATATAGGAAATTTTAATGCTATAATTGATGAAGGAATCTTTCTTGGTTACTCCACTAAAATCAAGGCCTACTGGTGCTACAATAAGAGATTGAGGAAAATAGTTGAAAGTGCAAATGTCAAGGTTGATGAAGAGATAGTTAGACCATCAGAACTTGTGGATATGATTCAGATGATCAGAATGATAGTTCAAATAAAGGAAAGAAAGTTCATAATTCAAATCACATTCATATCATTCCAGTGAATGAGGAAAATCAAGAGGAAGGAACTAGTGAAAGTGTAGAAGTGAGATAACAATAGCCTAAAATTCAAGAACATCCTAAGACTCCAAGGTATGTAAGAATAAATCATTTTGAATATTAGATCATAGGTGATAAGAACAAAGGTGTTCAAACAAGAAGAAGAATTGCAAAAGAATATTGTTTGATTTCAAAGACTGAGCCTAATAGTGTGAATGAAGCATGCAAAGATGAACATTGGTGAAGTAATGAAAGAAGAACTACTACATTAAGAAGAATGATACATGGATTCCTTGTTCCTAGACCTAAGGACAAAAAGCTGTAATTGAACCAAATGGGTCTCTTTAAAACAAATCAATGAGCAAGGTGAAGGAAGAAACAAAGGCACTTGTGTGTGTAGAGATATTCTCGTGATGTGGAAGGGATTTGAATGAAGAAACTTTGCCCCCCGCTAAGCAGGGGATTGAAGCTTTGACTGCATTTCTTTCCTTATGTTGCTTACAAAAAAATTCAAGGTTTATCAAATGGATGTCAAGGTAGTGATTTCTCTAAATGGTGAACTAGAAGAAGAAGTGTATGTTGAGTTAAATCCTGATGGATTTTCAATTGACCTGATCGGTGAGATGCTGGTTTTCCAATTGAAGAAAGCATTGTATGGACTCAAGCAAGCCCCTAGAGGATGGTATGCTAGATTAGACAAGTATTTGTTGAAGCTCAGATTAAATAAAGGTACTACTGATAGTAATATGTATTTCAAGATTGATCATGATAAAGATTTCATTGTTGAAGTCTTTGTTGATGATATCATTTTTGTAGGAGATGATAGTTTGTGCATGAAGTTTGTTGATGAGATGCAGAGTTAGTTTGAGATGTCTATGATTGGAGAGATGAAATTATTTTTGGGATTGCAAATTACTTAGTTAGATAAAGGGATCTTTATATCTCAATCCAAGTATGTGAAAGAATTACTAAAGAAGTTTGGTATGGAAGATTCAAAGCCGATTGGTCCACCTATGGTGACCAAATGTAAGTTGACACAAGATGATGATTCTCTGAAAGAAAATAAAACTAGATACAGATCCATTATTGGTGGATTGATTTATTTGACTCAAACTAGACCTGATATCATGAATGTCATATGCATTGTTGCAAGATTTCATGTTGATCCTAAGGAATCTCATGTGACAGTTGTGAAGAGGATTTTTAGGTACTTGAAGGGGACAGTTGATTTTGGCCTATGGTATCCTAGAGATGATGACCTTACTTTGAGTGCTTTTACTGATGTTAATTGGGTAGGAGATGTGAATGAAAAAAGAAGTACTAGTGATGGTACATTTTTCTTGGGAAATAAGTTGATTTCTTGGTTAAGTAAGGAGAATGGCATTTCTTTATCTACTATAGAGGTGGAATACATTGTTGCAGCTAACAATTGTACTCAAGTATTGTGGATGAAGCAGGTGTTGAAAGATATCAGATTTTTGTATGATGAACCTATTGCTATATTCTGTGATAATTCAAGTGCAATTAACATTTCTTAGAATCTAGTGTTGCATTCAAAAACCAATCATATATCTATCAAGTTTCACTTTTTGAGAGAGAAAGTAAGTGAAAAGGAAGTTAGATTGGAGTATGCACCTACTAAGGAACAAATTGTAGATATATTTACCAAGCTATTGCCTAAGGATACTTTTGAGTATCTCAGAGGGAAGCTAGGGGTGATTACCCCTCCTAATTAGAACTAAGATGCATTGACTTGCATCAATTTGTGAAATTCATAGTCATATCTTGATATGGATTGATGCTATGGTGGTTGCTATTCAGAGGGAGTAGTCAGATTGTTAGAAATGTTGGTTCAACTTGTGTGGAGAAAGATAGATATTATCCTTGTCATATTGTGGTATGTTGCTAATATATATCATTGTCATTGATGTCAAGGGGGGAGAAGAGTCATGTGAAAGATTTGAGGAGAAAAGAGTCAAAATCTAAGGGGGAGAAAGTGCTAAGAGAAAGTTAAACGGCGTTTTTCACATCATGCCGCGAAATGCCAAGAGGGAAAGATTTTGTTGGATGCTGCCAATATGATTACTGATGCTCACCATTGGCATTAATATCTGGCTAGCAGCTGCAGATGGTTGGAGTATGTTCCCGTAATAAACAAAGCCAGTTGTCAAAGATGAAGCGAAGTTCATAGTGGCAAAGCCCACAACACATGGATGATCGCGGTTTGTGTGCATTAAAGGGTTTGTTGTCTGTGTATAGTTTATCCACGTTAAGCTCAAAGATCCACATGAAGATTTGATCGTGCCAGCGAGTATCTACTTTGGTTGGTGTTCCCTCGGAAAGAAGCAGCGTCGTGGTTCTAGTGTTCAATTTTGTGATGCTCTCCAGATCACAATGCATGGATGCTCTATATCATTCTTTTATCGTTGTTGCTTTCTATCCTCATTTCGATTGCCGTGCTCATGATTGATTATTTTCTTTTTATGCGTTCATCTATTTCATATTCATGGTCAATGCATGTAGTGACGGTAGCCGTTGTGGACTGAGGAATAATTTCTTTTGAAGGTGGTTCATGTTTGAGGATGTTATTTGGGTCTGCAATTATGTTGTGGTTGACCTGCTGATTCATACATTGAAAATTGTTTATTGATTTGGGGCTGGGCTAGTTTGTACATATTTTATATTTGTTGAAGTTTCCACATGTGCTGCATATGTAATCTTCTTAGTTGAGTGATATATATGCTGAATGCTTATTCCATCAGCGTAGGGATGTGTGAATAATGTTCTAATCTCTCGAAGACAGAGGAAAAGTTTGAAGAAGTGTGAAGAAGAGTGATCAGAGTTTATGTGCTTAATCAGAACTATAATCAGGCATTAGCATATGCTATTTTCTCAGTTCAAAATTTTGCGGATGTAATTCAAATGTTTCTTTAAGATAGTGTGTCTTCCTTTGGGTAGTAATCCTTGTTGTATTTGAGTAGTAGGCTCTAGGCAGTGTGTCTAAATGCATATGCATTCCTCATTTTATTCTTTATACTTTTAATAAGGTATAATCTTGTGGACTAACCCCCACCGTGTTTTTTCCCCTAACATGGTTTCAACATAAAAAATCTTGGTGTTATGTGTGTTTTTAATTTGTTGATGATTTATGCTTACATGGTTATTTATCAAATTTGAGAATAAGTTGAATAAGTTTAATGGGTATGTGCAGGATCATGATGGGCCAAAAAGTGGCAATATGATGGGTATATATAGGGTATGTGGCTGACAACTTTTTTTCACCCAAAATTGATGAAATGAAAAGGTTTTTTAAAGGAGATTCTTAGCTTTCCACCAATATAAATTATGCTTTATTTTGAATTTAATAAATAATTATTATTTATTTTCTATTTAAATTACGACTAAAGTCCCTATATGAGTAGCTGATTGAAAATCATCTATAGCTTTCAAACGGTATCACATTTTTTGAATCTGAATATGTGTCACATTCTATGTTTCACATACTATAGGATTAAAAAAGAAAAATTGAATATCATGAAGTTTTGACCAAGTTAAGGTGGTCGACATACAAGTTTTTATATTTTTAAAAGTTGTGGTCAAAAATCATAATTAATTATTTACTTTGGAAAAAATTACAAAAAAATATGCATTACATCGCGACATGAGTCCTCTACCTATATCTAAAATATTATAAAAAATATTATCATTTTATTGTGCTTAGGGTGGTCAGAGAGATACCTACTTCTTATTTTTTCCCTAAAATTTAAGTACTACTGCATTGAAATTTCAAATTTTCACCAAATAGATTTTATTTTTTAAAAAATAACCTAGTAGTTTAGAAACTACATTCAATTTTCTATAGATTACATTCTTACACATTTTTGAAATAATATAGATAACTTATTCAAATTTTAATGTCAAGTTGCCTAACTCTGATTTTTTCTAAATTTATTGCCACTTAAGGGCTTGTTTTTTTCTATGATGATCCTACACATGCCCTAATAAGTTTAAATTGAGAAAAACCACCCACTTGTTTTCCTTGTGTTTTACTAAATGAGGGTACTCTACCCTGTAGATAAAAGAGGGAATATTAAATTCCCTTTTAATCCTTACAGGGATGAGAAAAGCAATTTAATATTCTTTGGGGGATGAGAGAGGAATTAAAAATTCCTCAAAAGGACCTTGGGAAGACAAAAAGGAATTAAAAATTCCATGGGGAATGAGGAGAGTTGACCAAAGAGTTGATTAGGTTAATTAATGGAGGATTAGAGGAAGGTTAGGTGGCTAATGGGGATTAAGATCCCACTTGCAAAATATGGAGGATGTGACACCTCCTAATCATGGATTAGGAATGTTCACATCCCTAATGATGGGATTAACAAGTGGATTAGGATTAGGTGTAGATTATGGAGGATGGGAAATGTGAGGAATTAAATGAATAGGTTATTTATTTAATTATTTGAGGAAAAGGATAAAGGGTAAAGTATTTAATTATTTAATTAAATACCTTAGGTATTTTAGAGGAATTTAGGGATATTAATTAAACAAAAGTAATATTATTTAATTAATTTGGATAAAAGGATATTTAGATGAGAAAGGGGTAAATTTTACCAAATGTAAGTGGTCAAATTTAGGTGTCTACATTTTTCTCCTCTTTGAGATGATATTACGAAGTAGCATCATTTCAAAGAATATTAAAACATAACACCTGAAAGAAGATGGTTAGATTGTGAAAGATGCCCTAGTCATTCAAAGGAATGACTCAGAGAAAATGTGATGGGAGTGAAGATGAAGATTATAGATTGTGGATGACCCCCTGAGAGGACATGTAGGTTCAAGAGAACATGGGTGTGCTATCAAAAAGAATGAGATGATGCAAGGGTAGATGGGGAAGATGATGCAAAATGATAGATAGAATGTGGGATGGGAAGAAGAAGAGATAATGTAAGGAGAATATGATAAGAAATCAAGCACAAAAGGATGCAAGGAAAAACATGGTGTTGCTCCAATCAAGCTACAATCCCAAATTGATTGATGATAGATGAAGTGTTCTTCATGAGGGAATGATATATCCCAAAATAACATAAGGATTGGGAAGGATACATCTTGGTGATGATAATTATGTGTGTTTTTGATGAGGGAATGATATATCCAAAAACAACATGAGGATAGGGAAGGATACATCCCGATGATGATGATGATTGGATCAAGGCTTGTAGCAAGGCTAGAAACAAGACCAAAGATGCAAATAGATGATGTGTGCTAGATTGAATAGATGAGGGTTGGATTAAGTTTTAATATTGTTGAAATGAATGAAAATTATGGAGGAAAAGATGCTCAAAATAACAAATCTATATTATCCTAAGAATATTGAAAAGATGATTAAATGATGAGGATGGAGGAAGTGGAGGGATGAAAATAGATAGGATAGCTAGATTAGGGTGAGTGATAGAGGATGAATAGATGAGAAAGATGTAGAGTGAGTGGATGGGAAGATGGATTAGGAGCATTGTATAAAAAAATATCATATAGTGAGTACTTAATTTGATATAGCATGGGATACTATGCACCAAGGTATGAGGAACCAAGGTGAATTTGTATCACATGAATGGGACTAACACAACAAACAAAAGGTTAGTCCAACATCCCAAAGTCATGTGGGATTTGTTAGGGCCAATGTTGGAAAGCCACAAACACAAAGGATGCCCCTACATAACACAAGACCGCAAGGATCTTGGTGGGTACTATGTGAGAAAACCAAGAAGACAAGATCAAACAAAAAATCAAAATATGCCCCTATTTCTACCAATCAAAGCACACAATGATATGATGGATCATGGTGACCTTGAAGAGGTATAATAGGAAGCTAAAAAGATAAGAAAAATGCAAAAGAACCAAAAGATCACAATAAACTTCAAATAAATTTTTCCATAGGACCAATAGGTGGATGGGATTGAGGCAATTTGATGTGAGGAACAATACATCCTACTAAGACCTAGGATAGATGGGGGTAGATTGCTTAATCAACATGAATCAGAATACTTGAAATAGATTGAACCTCATGGGGATGGTGGATTTTTTTGTTAGGAACCAAATGAATAGGGACACTATTGATGACATGACACAAAACCAAGACACACCCTAAAGGATAGAACTAGGGTCTTAGGGGATAATCAAAGATTAACCTTGCCTACATGAAAGCACAAAGACCTCATAGTTTGATAAAAAGACCTACAACTAATGAGGGATAAAGTGGAAAGAGGATGATGAAGACTCAAAAAGACAGAAAAAATCCTCGAGGGATCATCGATGATGGTCATGCCTACATGAAAGCACAGAGGCATCATAGTTCAACATACGTTGACAATGGATGAAAGGTGATGCAATGTATAACCTAGTGATAATTAGATACAATGATGGAACCTATATGATGACACAAGACTAATTGTGTGGATAGGGGGATGGTGATCATGTGAAGCTCAAGAATGGGATAGTTATCAAAATCATCAAAATATGAATTGGGATGATGATACAATAGATACATGAGTGATGAAAAGTGATAAGAGATTGGAAAGATGTGTGAAAAAGGTGGGATTGATGATAGTGAGATTGATGGAATTGGGTTTCATGGGGGTTATACTATAGCTAGGTAACAATGACAAAGGATTATGAGATTGAATGAGGATAGAGATAAATGGATGGATAGATAAAGATGGGGAGATGGAAAGATGATAGGATGGATGGAGGGAGATATAAATATGTGGAGAATGATAGGATGAATGGATAGGAAGATAAGGATGGGGAGATGAAAAGGATTTTTGGATGGATGGATAGGGAGATGGAAGGGATTAGGGGATGGATGGATCATAAGATAAGGATGGAGAAATAAGGATTTGGAAAGAGGAAAGGGATTAGTGGATGGATGGATGTGAAGATGAGGATTGGAAAGATGTAAGGGCTCTTTTTTGTTTTGGATGGATGGATGGGAAGATAAGGATTTGGAAGATGAAAGGGATATTTTTGACAAATGAATGGTACAAAATGAAATTTAAAAGATCTGCCCACAGGAGCGAGGACAACACCTTAGCCAAAAGTGATGAGGCGAGAATGATAGATACAGGCGGATTCTCGGCAACAAGGAATGGAGACGGATCAGAGTGCACATAGGTGGATAAACAAAGGCAGGATGGATGCTGATGGATGGGATGGAAAGATAGATGTAGAGTGACATGAGTAAGGATAGTATTAATGGAGGGTGGTCTCCAAGAGTAGTGCCAGGAGAGAGTATGGAGAGTATATATATAGAGAAGAGAGAGAGGCAGTGGTGGTGGACAAGGATGGATGGAATGGAAGGGTGGAGGGGATGGCGCCCGGCGGTAAAAATTAAGATGGGTATCGGTTATTACGATGCTGATTTCTAGGTTTTAACATACTTATCCGCAAATTGTTTACCGTATCTCTTTCACCCATTGATGAATTTTTTTCTCTTTACTTTTTTTGTTTTTTTATTTTTTTTAAAAAAATTTATTTTATTTTTGATAGTGGGTGGATGGATAAATGTATTTGGAAGATATGTGATAAGGGGATGGATGAATGAATCAAGCATCAAGTTCCATATGAGGTAATAAGATGACTATTGTATGTTGGTACAACCTTATTAGAATGGATGGATTATGAAAGAGAATGTATTAAAGGGATTTGATGGGGGAGATATGTGGGATAATGGATGGGATGTTGGAAAGTGCATGGATGGAATGATGGGTTGGATGTGTGATGGGGGAATGTTTTCAAGACCAACATTGGCACATATGCTGTGGGATGTGAAATGATAGGAGGATTAATGGATGGATAATGTGGGGATAATGTGTTGCAAGAATAGAGAAAGGAATGAAAGTGTTGTCATTGATGTCAACTAGTCAACTAGTTATCTACTACTTGTTGTTGGCTGTATATGTTGAGGATATTGATAAAATTGTACTAAAGGAAGATTTCAAGTATTCAGATGTTGCTATGCTATTTTCCCCTATGTTTTTGTGGTTCATATATGTTGGTCATGATTGTTGAAGGTTTTTATATCCAGAAGTTTGGCTTATGGTTCATTGTGAAGTTCGAGTTGTGTTCACTAGTTGTGAACTATGGTTCTCTATGTTTTGGTTGAAGTCCAGAAGAAGGTTGTTGGTTTGTATTTCTCTTTTTTTAAGTCTTTTGACTTGCAGTTCTAGAGTTAAGATGTTTTGATTGTATTGAATATATTTTTGGTCTCTAGAAGTTCTGAGCTTAATTGTTCTATTTGTTTTACACTAGTTTGGCCGAATGTGTGTTGAGCACTATCTTCAAAGTTAATGAAGTGTGTTGGATCTATTTTTGGGTCCCGATGAAGCATGTGTTTGGGTCACCCTCATTATAATTCCACCCTAGGATTTTGGCACAGACCTAATTCAAATTTGAAGTAGGATAAACAAATTTGTATCTTGTTCAAGGTTATAGATAGTATATATTTAGGATGAGCTAGTAATGAAAATTATACATAAGAAAAGAAGGAAGATAAGTGAAAGAGTAGACAAGAAATTTATGCCATTCAAAAAGTGTGTGTGGGAGATCAATACGAAGCTTAATGTTGAGTTTCTGAATGCAGTGATCAGAAGGAAAACTCTATCATTCATGCAAGTTGATCAAGTAACTATGGTGGAATCTTTTGGTGTATTGAGATTATAGTCTCTATAGTAATTCTTCTTTGTCTTCTTTGTATCTATGTGGTAGTGGGCCCTCCAAGTTGTAGCCCTATGGACAATGAGTCCATACAGTGAGTCCTTATTTTAGGTAGCGAGTCTTGTTTGAGGCAGTGAGCCTTTTGAATCAGTTATGATATTCTCTATAGTGTGAGTTAATTGATGTAGAGAATATACCAAAAACAAAAAACCTTCAAGGGTACTTTTGAACCTAATTATAAATCATGAGAAGATCCACTAACGATTCACAAAATTCACTTAATCTCTCAACAACATCTCTTCATTTTCACTTGAATTTTTCATTGCTACAAAGCCCCAAATCATCAAAACTTGACTCCAAGCCCTTACCAGGCCTTGTAACACCTTTAACCATCTTTTATTTGATAGAAAAAACCAAATACTCTACCTCACAACTTTATTTTATCAAATTAATAATTTCTTGCATTCAAAACTCAAACTCTAGTAGTACAACAACATGACTAAAATAGTTATACCAACCAATCCACATTGAATCTCCATAAACTATTTATTATTTCAAGAACCCATTTTGATCTACTTAAACATACTTCAAGATCAGATATACTTTTTTTGCAAAGTGTAACAATGGAAATGATCCCCAATTAGGCCTAAAATACAAAGCAAGTGCCTTTCAAAAAACTCCAAAACCACTCTTAACCCAAAATAGTCTTATATCAAACCATAAAACCACCAAATCTACTATTCTTTCTCAAGGACTCAATCATTAATATAGAAATTCACTAAAGCCTCATTCAATGCTTAAACTATACCTTAAAAGAGTGGGTTTATAGAAAAATAAACTTCCAAACCTCAAACCTCCTTTTAAATGCTTCAAACATGTTTAATTATGTCTACATATGCTCTGGGAACCAACTT
>VDFB02372182.1:0-46001 GCA_007258455.2 Sequoia sempervirens | reverse complement strand
TGGAAACTCTAGTGCATCACCATTCGGGGGCTCAAGGAGTATGTATTCATCGCTACCGTCTTCTAAGATGTGTTTTTCCTCGGCATGAGCATACCTCTGTAGTGTAGCTCCCAATGGAAAGAAATCATCAATTGATGGAACCTCATCAAGGGGACCAAAGTCTACTACACAATTTCCCTCCAAAGACTCGCTAAAATGCCCACCGTCCATGGCATATAACTGCTCTTCAAGAGGAAGAACTTCTTGATGACTGGTGGACAGCATTCCCACTTGATCTACTTCATCGCTCGGTAGTCCGAGACTGTATTGCTGTCCTTCTATTGCTGCCCCAACATCCTCTTGAGATCTGCCTTCATCTGATCCATCACTCGGTTCAGGCTCTTGGTCTTCTTCTTCGATATGGGCAGCAAGTAGAGGAGGTCAGGCACTTGGCTGCCTTGCTTGTTCTTTGACCTGTTTGATGGCCTCTTGGCATAGCTTACATGTGAGCTCTGAGTGCAATGAATCATGGAGTCGGCACCAATTTGGGAGCAGCAATATCTCCAAATCCACTTGGTATTTCAGCTCAGTCCAATCCCTCGCTAGTCTTAAGATGAGCTGGCCATATCTTTCCGCTATTGAGTCCTCATCATCATTTGGGAAGGAAGGTGAATAGTAGATAGCTATGGCAAGTGGTTGCTCCCACTCCTCCAAATCTACATTTTTGGATTCTCGATCGCTATCATTGTAGATGGAGAGGTCTTTTGACCTAATTTTGCTTATGCTTTTACCATCTCCTTCTACTGCCCCAAGGCTTTCAGCCTCCTCTTCTTCTTGATTTTCAGCATTTTCATTTGCTGCCCCAGCACAAACTACTGCAAACTCGTTTGATTCATCTCCAACTGCCAATCCCTCTTCTTGAGTGGAGGACTGATCTTTTTCAATGGAGGGAAAGTCTTCTAAACTGGTTATAATCAGATTTTCATCAATGCACGTTGCTATCCCAAGACTTTCAACTCCTCCCTCTTGGTTTTCATTTTCCATGTCTGCTATCCCAACACCAACTTATGTCAAATTTCTTGGTTCATTTTTATTTTTATTTCCTCCGGATATTGACAACTCTTCTGCCTCATTGGATAACTTATCCTCATTGAGAGTTGGCTGCTCCAACTTGTTCAAACAACCCCTAGCTTGAGCGATGATTTTTGTGCATGACGAGCAAGTGAATTCGGAGTGGGGTGCATTATGAAATCTGCACCAACAAGACATTAATATTTCCTCCAATCTTGGTCCATCCTTGCTGCTCAAATTTTCCTCGATCAACTCCTTGAATGCCTTGGCTACTATGGTTGTCAATTCTTCCTCCGGGTCTATGGGGGCCAAGGGTTGGAATATTTCCCAAAAGGGAATTTCTCCCTGCAAGACCTTCTCAAAATTTTCCAAGAATGTTAGACAACCCAATTCACTATGCCTGCAAGTGCAATGGATCCGACATCTATCAACCAACGCAAATTGCTCCAATGGCTTCTTCAGTCTCTTGTTCAAATTTGCATGTAGCTGAGTGACGTTGATTTGCAAATGCTGCTCCATTTCGACTCAGCTCTTGTTTTCCTTCAAAAAAATTTAATTTTTGAATTAAAGAGATCTCCTATCTCAGATTTCTTCTTTGAAAGTGCTCTTTTCGATTCCCAACTTTCAACTTTGTAGCCTCAACTTGTCATGCCCTCCCTCTAGCGCCAGTTCTGTTGATGGTGTCAGGAGGACGGCATAAAATGAATCACTTCCAACCTTCAGCTTTGCATTCCCAACGTGTCAGCCCTCCTTCTAGCGCTAGTTCTGTTGATGTGTTTTTTATGCACTTCTCAACACAAGTAATGCATAGGTGCACTACCTCTCTTGAAAGACAATCTCCCACAATCGGATTGCAGAACACTATCCCAAGGTCTCTAATGTCACGTCTTCATAGTGCTTGGAATATCTCAGTTGTTTGATGTGATTTGCTAGAATCACAAGGCGGTCTTATGGATGAGTTACAAAGCATGGAAGTTGGGTTTACAAATGTAGTTTCAAAGTGCTGAAAGTGAATGAACAATGGCTGTCCACTCAAAACAGTAAGTTGAAACTCATCAAATTCATCTGATTTGGCTTCCTGGTGATGCTTTGGATCCTAATCTAACCAAGGATTAAAAGAAATAGCAAAAAGAGAAGGGTTAAGAAATCTATTCTTATCCTAAGCTATGAATGAATAATAACAATGGTGGCTACTAAAGTAGAAGACTTCCTAAACTAGGTTTTGCTTGGCCAAGAGAAACCTACAATTGCACAAAACCAGTGCAATCTTCTAAGGACTGCAGATTTTCAAATTGCACATGCACATCATGCACATGTAATTGAACTAAGTTGTAGCAATGAAGTAATGAGCTCAGACTAGCTTTGCAAAGTGACTCATCATCAATGAACCACAAAAATCATGAGCTAGAAATCCATCAAATACTAAAATAGCAAACACCATCACCACTCCCATTCAAGAAACTAACTCTAAAACTAACATGGAAGGAAAACCTATGCATGCAAGATAAGCAAAATCAAAGAAAACATCCATAAAATCATGCAATGTTGTCTTCTATTGCTGCAAATGCTTTTTACAACAGCTCTCCAACCCTTACAAATGAGGGGCAAGCCCCTATTTATAGTTTTCCAAAGCCCAAATGAATGGCTAGGATTTAATTACATTAGGGTTTCACCTACCCCACAATATTCAGCAATTTAAAATACATTCCTTGTCTTTTCCTTGTTTTTTCATCTAGTGACAGTCACTGTAGAAATTTTGTCTTGTAGCTCATTTCTCTTTTCATTGTAGCTAAAACTGCCTAAAAGTTGTCTTTTGCTTAATGTGCTTGTAGCGTTCTTCCTTTGATCAAACAAGCCCGTCGACGATTGGCATCAATAGATTAGTGGCCCCTGATCTGGGTAGAAAGCTCCTTAGAAATCATCATCATTTGGAAAAAGGGGTAGGACAACTCCCTCAATGGGCCTCTTCGATAGACCTATGGAAGGCTTCTTGACTCCTGCAAACATGAAGTGTCGTAAGTGCATTTATACACGAGTTAAGAAAAATGTCAATTAGACCTACAAATTCCCTATTAGATCTATCCATGCATCATCAAAATATCTTGATATTCATATTTGGAGCTCATTTGGACCATAAACATTAATGCTCTTCAAGGGTGGAAATGAGGGCGGAAAGATTCGGGTGGAAGAAAGCCTGATAAGCCGAAACAAACCAGCAAAGACAAAAAGCAAGGCAGGGATGGGGACTTTATTTCTTCGCGAGATTTGAATACCCCAAGTAGGTGAATTTGGTAAGGGGAAATTTGATGACTTGATGGCACAAGACCAATTTGGGCTTGAAATGGGGCACACAAAACAAGACAGGAGCAAAGCAGCCTATTGGGAGAGAAAAAAAGGGGGTCCCTGCATACGGTAGGGCGTGTGTGCAAAACATGCACAACAGTTACCTTACTTGCAGAGCTTGACTTTTCTTCGAGTGACTGTGTAGTAGAAAAGAAATTTCCCAGTGAACTCCTCACTGGCTTGATTGGCTTTCTTCTCCTCTTGTAAGGACATGGTTTCACTTCATCCATTCTGCTTTGCTTCTCGTGTCTCACTGGACTACCTCAGGAAATTGTTCCCCACACGCGACTTCTATATTCTCTTATGATGCAGCTCCACCAATCCCGCGGTTTCGAGTTTAACATAAACAATAGAAAGCAAAATGGACAGACATGGATATATATAGGGGAATACTAAATGAGGCTAGGGGCTGCTATTATTGCTGGGAAGCTGCTAACTATATATTTATTACACATGTTTCTATACATGTATTCCTACCCCATCACTTCTTTTAACATAATTCTATACACTTACCTTATCCATTTATTTAACACTCCAAGATAATCACACTTTAAAAACACATTATCAATATGGATTTAGCTATCATCACATTAGTAGAATTCTTATAGCCTATAGGACATGCTAATGGTCATGAACTTGTCTCTCGGATTTTGAATATTTCAATTATAAAATGGATTGATTCATGCATGTATGCTATGAACCTAGGGCTAGCCACCAATTGTGAATTTATATGATCTGCTATTATATCCTTATATTTAAATGAGTTAAGTTAATTTCTTTGTGGTGCATGGGTTTATAAGGGTTATATTCGCATGTTATTCAGATTTGGTAGTTCAATTGGAGCACTAAAAGGAATCTAGATCAACATGAGAATTCCTAGCATTATGTGCATGTTTAAAGAGTTTTTTTTTGGTCAAATATACATACATATTAGTATGAATTAAATGAGAAAATGTCACCCTATAACATACCAACAATCTACACATGCACTTTTTGACACTAGAAGGACACAAATATTGGGAAAAGAAGGGAAGGATAATAATCATTAGACAGTAAAGAAAAGAATAACTAATTCTATTATAATTTTTCTAGGAGTGAAATAAGTTGGTGACAATAAACTAGTCCCAACCTCTAGATTCACACATATAAAACAAGAAATTTTTATTTATTAAGATCTTAGTATGTGAATTTGTACAAAATATCTCCTTGTGATGGTGAGGTTAGCTTATTGAAATGAAAAATATTTATTTACCATTCTACAATTGTGACAATTATATAAAAAATTTCTTGAAATAATTTAAGAAAATATAAACTAAATTATAAAAAATAAAATATTTCATAATGAATAAAATGGATGTGATTTTTTATCTATTTAAACTTTACATATAACCCAAATAACTCTACATTAAAAATATTTGTATTGTTCTAAAATGTAGAGTAGTGTTTATACTTCCAAACATAATCTCATCAACATATGAGACATGCAATACCAAAGAAACTAAATATTTAAACTTTATTTACCTTAAAAATGTAAATCTTGAATTATTTTCTCATCCATATAATCTATAAAAAATATTTAAAAAGTATTTCATATGTTTCGATTAAGGTAAAAATTGGAAGGATCATACACATTATAGAATATCCATAAATACAAACATATGAAAAAAATATCACCAGTGGCGAGATAAGGAGAAATAGCTAAAAAGACATGTCTCCCAAACAACAAGGAGAATAGCAAGACCAATAAAGCTTAGAAAAGAACAAGGAACCAAAAAAATGTTTTGGGAATACCCAAAACTAGAAAAAGATAATCAAGTAGGTTTGAACCCAAACATCAACATCAACCTCAACATATTGGTGGGATCAAGTAGGTCTGAACCCAAACATCAACATCAACCTCAACATATTGGTGGGCTAGAATTGAAGAGATTGCTCACTATTTAGATCCAGGAAGATTCCAATCACATCATCAAGAGTTCTCTTAATATTCCAAGAAATACCAACCTTTTTGAAGAGGGCATGTTAAAAAAAAACTTCTCAATCCATTTAAAAGTAGAGGGATAATCAAGAAGATTATGAGGCTAAGGACACTACTACATGGAATGTAGCACTCAAGAAGATACATACTAAAATTTCAGCTCCCAAATCCTATGTTTGGAGGAATGCTTCACATTTTTGGGAAAGTCAGAGCTAGGCTTAACCAAAACATAAAATCTAGCATAAAGAAAATTAGATCTATATTTAGTGACACTAAATAACGTGATAAATTGACCAAAAATATTAGAAATATATTCAATAATACCTTCCTCCAAAAAATTTTAAGGGGTCACAAGGAGACACACCCAAATATGCAACATACTAATCTCAATAAAATTTAAGCATGTTGACCAACTTTCAAAATAAAGAAAATCCTTTCCAGAAAACCAAGGGCCTCCTTGAAAAATGTGAGTTCATTCCTCTATTGAGCAAAAGTAAAATAGAAAAAAGCCATTCATCAAGGCCATAATGCAAAGACTAGGAGCCATCCAATAGTCAAAAGCCTAACTTTAGATAACATTAAGATTCAGTCTATAAGCCAAAAAAATTCAATACAAGTAGATTTTAAACCATAGGAAGTTCTATTTATCCACTCATTTGAAAAAGATATAGAAGTAGTAGATGGAACTAAAGGAACTCCAATATGACTAAACTCAAACTCAGAGGCCTCCTATGGACCCACATTAGAAGCGGCAACTCCCATAGGTACAAGAAGATACTTTTTAAGACAAGGAGGTTGTAGATCCTACAAAATTCCCTAAACAACATTCTCTAATAACCCATTCCATAGAGGACCTACACTAGCAAGAATGGGGGTAATCTCGAAGAAGGAGAATCCAAAGAAGAGCCCACCCTAAGAGATAGGGAAGGCATAGAAGCCTCCTCAATCCCAACAACTATAGTGATCATATTAAGTAAGGGAATGTGTAGATTAGTTAGAGGTTGAGGAGGAGGAATATTAGACAACAAAAGGACCCTCGTGAGACTTGTACATAACCCATTTTGAATTACACAACAAAAATTCTCACCATTGAACTCAGAAACTAGAAATTTTTGGGTTCATTGTTGGAAATCCAACAACAACGCCATAAGCAAAAAATCCTACTCATGATCCAACTGATCACCCCTCCACATAGAAATATAATACTTGTAATTTTGGGCATTCAAACAAGCCTCCAAGAGAATATCTAAGAGCGTTACTTCCTCATCATTGCACCATGATAACCCATCCTCAAAAACTAAGCTATAATCCACACCAACAACATCATTTCTGTAGTGCCCCTCCAGCTACTATTATGTATTTCTGATTTGTTTGGGCTATTAGTTGGTACATTTACTATGATAGATCTTGATACCTTGTGATTATTTTATGATTGTTGGCTTTGGAGCGATGTGGATGCTATAATTTGATGTGATGATACATTATATGGATGCTTTTGATTAGCGTAGTTGTTATTTGAGTTAATATTGTTGTACACTCATGTGGTGTTTTATTGATGCTTTAAATTTTGTCCTCCTTGATGTGGCTATATTGGTGAAAGGGACGAGATTACATCACTCGCCTGTGAGGGCCTTGTGATTTCATAATTTCTCTTCATGGTGTGTCTGCTATGTTTTATGCATGTTTGAAACTTGTCTTGTTTTGATGGATTTTTTGAGTTTGATTAATTTAATGAGCCGATGAATATGAAGTAAGTGCATAATGTTAATTTTGCATGTCTACAACTTGCATGTTATTCATTTATCATTTCCTCTACATTTCATTCATTTCTATTGGGTTTGGTTACCAAAGTGGGACTGTTTGACAAAGGAAAACCCCTATTCACTAACCCTCCAACATTTTTCCCCTTTTTGCATGTGTATTGGTCGCACCCACAAAAGGATATGAAAATCAAGACAAAACCTATCCTAGGAATTGGACATTCCAGTAGGCGACTAATATCTCTTCATGGTCATTCATTTACTTGTCAAACCATGGAATGTATACTTTGAATGGAGCAGGACTATATGTGCACTAAGAACCAGTTTCAGTCACAACTTAACAAAAAATAAATAATTGGAAAGAGATTCTACCTATGCTACAGGAAGGTAATGCAAAGTTCTCTTAACTCAACCATAATTTAACCAAAGCATAAATCATAACAGTTACGACTGAGAAACAAACTATGAACTAGCCTTATGATGCAGGAATAGACACAGGGATGGATTCTCGATGCTCCAGGAACAATATAAGACTGAGTTTGCACATAAACTTCAAAGATGAAATATAACTTACAATCAACAGAAAATGAACAACTAACTAACTACAGATACTTACTAAGTAGGCCCCCTTAGCAAGCATCAACTAATTATGCAAGTACTGAACTCAGAACTTCATCAAACTTTATTCATAAACTCAAAATGGTATACATTGTTCTGTTCATATGAAAAATAGCAACAAACTCTATCTCTTGTCATACATATTCTGCTTTTATCATCATACTAACTCTTACATGATATCCTTCCTATCTCACTATGCTTGCTCACTCGCACAGGAGGAGCACTTATTTAAAATCAGGAAAACAACTAACTAACCCTAACAGAGAACGACGTGGATGTAAAATGTATCCCAAAATCAAGGAACAAACTTCATAAATGAGATTATCCATTCAACCCAATCTAGAGGGAATCTAGTGCTCCACTCTTTCCAGATTGACTAAGATTTAAAATCCATCCCAATAGTTTTAGTCAAAGATTCTTCGCCAGAGCTTCCTCAAAGTCGTGTAGGAAATGGACTTTACTGCAAGGCTGAGATCGGCTACGCTTGACTTGATCATACTTTCTTCAACAACCTACGAAACACAAGGTAACATATGCGAAAGAAAAGGGGCATGACACATACACAATATCCATTCATTAATCACATATTTAAATCTATTTCATCATTCAAAAACTACATGCATTATACCAGTCATTTAGGGAGTCAAAACAGGGTAATAAATATAGACATGTCAACATGATAGGTTGCAGGAACATGAAAGTGTATTGCTATAGGATATCCCCCAATAAAAGGTTTCTTAAAGAGTTTAAACAACCATAAACAACAAAAATGAGGGTAGTAAAAGTACGCCAAGATATCCAAATTGTGAGCATATTTTGGGCTCACCATGTATTTACATTTTTTTTTGTAGATTTAATAGGTTTAAATGTATTGAAAAGTGGAATTCAATTCGACTAGGCTCTTCAAGTCAACTCATCATCTTTTCAAGCATTTTGAGTGTTTTTTATCTATTTTCTGTAGAATTGATCCCGACAACCTAACATATAGGCATTGCCAGATCTGGTGTAGCAATGTTTCCTCCTAATTTCTAAAAAATCTTGGGGAGGACTGATTCACCACCCTTGGTGAATAAGTCCCACTTGAAATCTGAAAAAACTTTATTTTGTCAGAAATCAACTCCCTGCTATTAAAAATCAATTCCTAACACTTTTTCAACAGTAGGTGGACTAATTTACCACCCTTGTTGAATGAGTTCCCCTATGAAAAAATAAAAAAAATTTATCAGCATTCCAGACACTCTAGAAAGCTCACACAACATCTAGGTGCACTAATATTTAGCCTGCACCTTTTGTTCTCCATATTTCTTTCAATTTCTTCATATTTCATAGTTGTTTGCCTATCACGGTGTATTTTAAGACATAGTTTAAATTGCACATTTGCATCCATTTTAAATCATTTTAATCAGTCAATTGCATTTAGTTAAGTTCATTTACATTAAAAAAATTTGCATACATCCTAATTTGAATGTGCATAAGAATTTTAGAACCCCTAATCTCTCTCTTTCTAGGTGGAAAACCCTAGGAAGAGAGCCTAGCATTTCGAGTTCGTAAAATCTGTCACATTTTTAAACAATCTTTGATCATTCTCCTTCTTTGTTGTATTCCATCTTGCTAACATAAGTGCATTCGAACCCTCTTCTTGATGTTGATGGATATTTTAGTGTGAGGAAGCAAGTTTCTCTCACTAAAGTGGGGGCTAAATGTGCCATTAAAAAATGGACCCTTGTCATCTTCATGGTCGTGTAGGTCTTGTTTCATAGTGTTGGAACTATGTTTCTTTAATTTTATCATGTGACTTGGCTTGAACATGGTTATTTTGGTGCTAAAACGCAAATAAAGACATCTTGTGAAGGGGTTGTGAAGTTTTGTAAGACATTTCTACATTCTTTTAGAGTCTATTTAATGCAATTCACCTAAAAATCACCTTTCCATTCATTAACAAGCCCTATTTTGAAGTGTTGTAAAGTCTTGTAACAAGATTTCATGCTTTTCTAGGCATATTTTCACTATTTACACCCTTCTCATGCTTTATTTTGTCTCTTTATGCCCTCATATGCTTATATTAACTATACTTTTGGGTCCTATCTTGACAAACAACATTAAGGATAATATTTTTTGTGACACTTGGTTTTGGGTCCCATGCAGGACTCATTTTCCAAGGGTGGCAAATGAGTCCTTGTTGGCTCCAAATTCAAAATATTTCAAAATTTCTTCCAATATTTTACTCAAATTCACTTATTCACTCAAGTATTCACAATCCTAACACATTCAAGCAATCTCCTCATTCAAGCATTCAATCTTCAAGCAATCAAGCATTTTGCATCATCAATTCAAGAACTTTTCAAGCATTTTAGAGTATCCATTGACATCACTTCAGATTTGCATGTTCAAGTATTTGGTAAGTTTGTAATACTTTCATGTTATTCATTTATAATTTCCTTTACATTTCATTAATTTCTATTGGGTTTGATTACCAAAGTGGGGTTTGACCAGAGCAAACCCCTATTCACTAACCTTTCAACATTTTTCCCCTTTTGTGCATGTGTATTTTCAGCTTTGTTTTATAGATTTAATAGGTTTTAAGGTGTTGAAAAGTGGAATTCAAGTGAGCTAGGCTCTTCAATTCAACTCATCATCTTTCAATCATTTTTAATGTTTTCTATCCATTTTCTTCAGAATTGATCCCGACAAGCTAGCATTCAAACATTGCTAGATCTGGTGTAGCAGTGTTGCATCCCAATTTTCTAGAAATATTCAAGAGGAATGATTCACCACCCTTGGTGAATGAGTCCCACTTGAAATCGGAAAAATTAATAATGTCAGAAATCAAATCCCGACTGTCATAAATTAATTCTCAACACATTTTCAATACTAGGAGTACTAATTCGCCAACCTTGACGAATGAGTCCCACTGTGAAAAATTAGAAAATTTTACTGGAATTCCAAACACTCTAAAATACTCACACAACATCTCGGTGTACTCATATTTGAACTTGTACCTTATGTTCTACATATTTCTTTCAATTTCTTCATATTTCATAGCTGTTTGCATATCACAGTGTGTTTTCAAAAATAGTTTAAATTGCACTTTTACGTCGATTTTAAATCATTTAAATCAGTCAATTGAATTTATTTAAGTTAATTTAAATTAAAAAACATTGCATACATCCTAATTTGAATGTGCATAAGCATTTTAGAACCCTTGATCTCTCTCTTTCTAGGTGGAAAACCATAGGAAGAGAGCCTAGCATTTTGGGTTCCTAAAATCTATGTCACAATAATGTGAGATTAAAATTGTTGAGAATTAAATATGAGGGATTAGACCACACCAATAAAGCATTAATTTATGTCCCTTTCCCTATCTATTTTACCAATATCAATTGTTGCCTTTTGCAATGTTAGTCCTTGAGCTTTGTGTATGGTAATAGCCCACACCATCATAAGCGGTATCTGCCTTCTATTGCCCAAGGAAACAGGTATGATTGGTATGCTCTTAGGGTCATGGTCATTCCATGGGGGTCCACTGTAGCTATTGAACCTTGTAACAACACACATGGGAACATCTGGTGGTTTGGAACCAGGGCTATAAATGATTTCAACAACTTCACCAAGAGCTCCATTCACCAGGCCTGTTTGTGTCCATATGTTGGATGTGAGCATGATGCATTGCCCTTTACAAAGCAATACTTCTTTTTCAAGCTATTCATCATCAGTTGCACTATCTATTCCATGCCTGGTACTTGTCGCAGTGCTGATTGCAATTGGACGGTTCAATGATTTTAACATTCTTCTATTGTGTAGTCCAACTAAATCATTGGTAGCAAACAAGTGCATTGAGCTATCGAACTCTTCTTTTTCTCTTGATGTGAGTTGCTTGTCTGTGCGCGTCATTAAGAGTTGCCAATTTTCTATTGTTGCTTTTGCATTCTGTATGTTTTGCAATACTTGACGAAATCTTTGTTGTGATGGAGTCTCACCTTGATGATGAAAGACTATTTGTAAGGTGACAATAGTTGTAAATTGGTTCCCTCCACTTGGTTCAGTCTTCTCAGCACATCAGGTTGTTCTCCTAGGTCCATGTTGTTGAGTGAGGAGAATCGATGTATGCCTCTCTCATTGAAACATCTTTTGCAAGTAGCATGAGGGTTGGATAAATGAAGAAGCATCCCTAGGTAGTTTTCCTTGCATATAATGCATGTTTTCCTATTGGAAAGTGCATCTATCTTTTGTCAAAATCCTTTCATTATTTTAATGAAGCTAGTAGTTATGTTGAATGATGTTCGATCTTCTAGGTCCTGTTCTATTTGCAATAGTTGAGCTTGCCATGCTTGTTTCTCCAAATGTTTAATGTGTTTCTTTGTAGTTATTTCCTCTCTATGATGAGCTTAGTAGTCACGATTTCTCTCACAATCTCGTAGTCTCTGTGCTTCTGTTTGGTGGGGGTCGATATGGATGGTGTGCAACTTTTTAATCTATCTTTGGGTGGAAATTGCTTCTTTATGCCTAGCATAGTAATCTTGATTTCTTTTTTGGGTCTATTGTCTTCTAATCTCTACTTGTTTCAAGCTAGCTTGACTTGTTTCAGGGAAGGGGTTGTCCATCTGTACAGTGGGAGTGCAAGGCTGAATTAATAATAAGAGAAACACAAACATACTCAAACAACTATATGTGAGATGAACACAACATATCTAAAGATTACAATGTTGAAAGAAGAATGATTAAAATTCATGTATCTACATATGTTAAAACAGAAAATATAAAATAAAAAAATGACATATTCAAGTCATAATTTATAGAACTAATCTCTGTTAAAGTGTAGTTTTAAGATAGTTGTAGATTCCACATATAGATAGACATGAGCAAATAGATATAAGCAAGTAGATTCATGAGTGCTGCAATGCTAGAAGTAGACTCCACATATATATAGACATAAGCAAATAGATACACATTGTTACATTTGTTTTATTGAGATATTATTGTTACAGTTATAGTTGAAACACATAATATTGAAGCCTGGAGTAGAAATATAATTTTATAAGAGTCATATACATGACATGAATTGGGAAATGTAAACCTAGCAACTTATATATTTCTATCTATAGGTAGACGTGGCACATGTGGTTAGATATTTGAATACATTCTTTTGCCTGAACAAAACTATCAACTATAATTTTATAAGAGTCATATACAAGACATGTGTTGGGAAATGTAAACTTAGCAGCTTAGATCAACTATAATTTTATAAGAGTCACTACACATTTCTTTGATCTTGGAAAGTAAGATGTTGCTCTCTGCAATGAAGTCAACTTGCTCAACCTTTGTGATAGTTTCCTTCAAGCGTTCTTCATTATTGTGGGTGATGTCATAATAGTATTTCATACCCGAGAGGAACTAATTTAGCTGAAATCACATATTTTGTAGCCATAATATTTTAAGCCTTAAAAGTTCATTTTAAGGATTTGACCAAGAGGGTTTGATCAAATACCTTAGATCAAAACCCCTGATAGAACTCCTCGCTAGTTTTAAACCATAACTGCCTCTCGCATACTCCATCAAAATGCCGATAAAAAATCACTTTGATTTAGCTGTGATCAAATGAATTCATTTAAAATTTATTTCAAAATGATTACAGGTATTCCTCGAACAAGCCATATCTAATGAATATAATTTTAATATACTGCCTTTGTTATGTATTTGTTTTTAAATTCTGGTTAAACATAGGTTTTTCATTGAAATGAATTTCTTTGTTCTTCACATGGGAAAATAGAAGATTATCAAAAAAAAAAATTGAAAAATATGACTACACCCGTGACATTGGTCCTGATCCAACAAAAAAATAAAATAAAAATATTGACATATACAAAAAGCTGTTTATTATACAAATGTGGTTGTGGGTCTCAATTCTAATTCATTTGACTTTGAAACTTGATTAAGGAAAAAATATTCAATAAAAACTATCTAACCAAGTGGGAAGCTAATTCAGGATATCAGAGTTACAAATCTAAATTTGAAAGAATTAGAATTTTATCCTTCATGGAAAAAAAAGTTATGTTATACCTAAGTGTGGGTCACTTCTTTTAAAATGTTTGTTTCCAAAAAATCACTCGTGGGAGATGGAAAAGGAAGTGCAATTTGATTCCAAAAATTTTGAAAAAAATATTTTTAGAATCTACAAACAAAATTTGATGAGACTCTAGTTTGAACCATCTTCAAATTCCTCACAGTTTAGCCACTATAGGTGCCTGAATGTGAAGATTTAGTTAAAAATAATAATTTCAGTGTCTAGTTTGTCCAAAAATTGTAAACCACTATTATGGGATCACCCTTATGTTTCATTTCTACATGTCAAAGTGAACAAGTATTTTTTGTTCAACACGTCTCTAATTACCTGTTGAGTATCCCTTTCTATGTCATCCTCAAACTGTAGAGAGTATAGCTTTTCCGCAGACATTCCCATGAGTTATGTTGCTGCTTCATCGAATGCAACTACCCATAGCATATCTGTGTGGTCCTGGAACCTTATTTGTAGTATGTACCTATAATTACAAGAGGTACATGCTACGTGACACTTTGAGCAAAACCACTTTCCATCTTCGGTTTGCACCAATCTTTTCTTGCACTATTTTCCTGATAATTCATTAGGGCACGCCGTATAGCAAAATGATTCAGATTTGATGGACAACAATGTTGCATTTATTGTACATTGGAGATGGTGCACTCTATGAGGAATTTGTTCTCGAACATCCCTGATTGTTATTGTAGTGATAGGCATAGATGGGCTGCTAAACTTTGTTGAAGGTGATAGAATATTAGCCCCACTTTGTTTGAACCAAGTTTGTAGTTGTTGTGTCTCTTGTATGTCAAGGTATATAAATAAATTTGTATTGCTTGATGTACTCAACACCTTTCCATTGTAATCACAAACTCGTCCATTTTTAATAGTGAGAACAGTTGTTTCTTGTAGGTGATACTTGTCTTGAAGATGACCACCTTCTTTCTCTGCCATCGTGCCCCATAAAGTGATATCTATAGTTGCCCCAGTCATGTCCAACAAGGATATTGTGCACCTTAGGACCTCTATCCCATCTCTTCTCCTAATTGTGGAGCTTGGGCTAACACAAGTGACAACTCCAATAACATCAGTAGTTGAGTTGCTACTCTTCTTTGCAAGTTCACTGATAGGTGTAAATGAGAATACATGTTTTGGAATAGAGTTGTCATCTTCACAAAGAGTGACCTTTGACTCTACCGACAAGGAAATTTCTAGCCCACTATTTAACCTATTGTAAAGCTTATTAGCAACCTTTATTGCACCACTAGAAAATGTATAGGTTTTTCCAACAGTAATATTTTGATAATGAAGATCAACAACTTCATTGAAACAAGTCACACATGTTTCAGTCCCTTCTCTGTCAATGATGTCAAACGTGAAAAATTGACCAGCACCTTTTTGGGTACTGTACCTACGGATATCCTTTTTTGTAGTCATGCGACCTTTAACAATCCATCTTGGTTGAAAAGGATTCAATCTTTTAATAGGCATAATTGTGACTAGTGCTTCCATTCTACTCCTAGAAGGATTCACACCAAATAATCTTCTCACATGAGTTGATACTCTAGCAGCACTAATTGTATCAGGCTCTACATGTGGCTCTGAAGATTTATCCATTTCCTATTCTATATGGTGCTCTAGTTCCATATAAAGTGAAGTAGGATGACCAATTATAGCCTGGTTTGTAGAAACAATCTCAAGGTTCACAATGACAATCCACCTATACATTTGGAAGACAAGAGTAAGAATTACTAATACAAGGAAGAAGCTAAAAAGTTAATAATGATTTTGTTATGGGAAATTTTGGATTCCTTTACTCACCGAGACCCGCTTGGTCTGGGGAAATTATATTTTGTCATTCGTATTATGGATCCAACTGTAATTTCACCAGATTCTATGCAATGATTGTACTTCTGAGGTAAAGATGCTTTTTGTTTGTAGGCCCCATCAGATATTTCTACCTTGTAGCGGTTGTTACATTCATGGCCATGGCCGAAGTTTGAAATAGACAAAATTTGCACATTAGGTTTGAACCCTTCATTCCCATCATGGATAAGTTTAATTGCATCTGTGGTTAATATTGTAGCCATGGTCTATGGAAGTTGACTAACCCTGCAAAAGTACATTACATGTAAGATAGTGTTTGCATACAATTGGCGGAGGTTCTTGTTTTAGAAAACATAGACCTATATTAGAATAAGTTATATTCATTAAAATTAGAACTATAAAGATCAATATGTACGATGGCATTACAATGTAAACTTAATATATAACAACTAAGGGTTCAAATATAAGGTCGACCACTAAATCCATTTCGCTCCACATATAGCTATTTTGAGATCCTCATTTAGTTTCACAAAAAAACATCTAATATGTATCATACTAGTAATCTTGATCGACATATTGAAAAAGTAACTACCTTCCAAGAAGTTAGTTGAACTTCTTAGACCATATATCACTCAATAAATCTTGGAATTCATGCTTTAGTTCAAATGCATTGGCCACTCCATAATATTGACAATACTTCAATTCACGCAGGAAACCATAAAATAGCTCAAGAGCTTCATAGGTCGCATGGAATTTTTGGACAACTTCTTGCACCAATTCAACTTCATGATCCTCCACATCGCTTAAATCTTTCTTTTCTACATAGCGTCTTCAAAAATTTCACAACTTGTCAAGACATTGTTTGAAAAAGCATCAACATTATGGTGGGGGAAACTCAACCAATCCACAGATGTTGAGTCAGTTGCTGATAGAGGTAACTCATGGGTTTGTGGTGAAGGTGCATTGGAAGTAGAACCACTGCTTGAAATAGTAATAACATCTTCAAGTGCTCGTGCATTAGCCATATCCTGAAACTATAATTCAAAATAGTGATGCTAATATTAAAAACAATTGTTATTAATAAGGGCATAGGTATTGACTAAGACCCAAACTACAAGCATAAATAATTATAAAATGTTCTATGAATTTTATTTTTTGATGGACTATTTTAAAATGAGTAAAAACTTTAATGTATTCATACAAATGGAGAGTGAAAGTGTAATTTCCTTTAATATTATATAATAAATTAATATAATATTATTTAGTAATTATAATACATTATTATGAATAGTGATACTAATATTAAAAAATAATTGTCATTAACAAGGGCATAAGTATTAATTTTATAGGAGGTGTTATATTTGTTAAATGATGGGAGCGGGAACTGGTGTGAGCGAGCGGGAAAAGTCAGGTTTTGAATCTTTGAATAGTGTAGAGGGTGGGGGATCGAGGGAATCTCAGGAGAATGTGGAGACCTCTTCGGGTTCAGAAAAAGGTAAGTCGGGTTCTGATGAAAAGGACGTCCACGAAAAAGTCCAGGTGGATCCAGGTGGTAAGGATGGGACTTCAGTTCCCAAATCTGTCGTGGATATGTCGGACAAGGGGGTTGAAAAAGGTAAGTCATGGACTTCATTGTTTGGCTTTAAGCCAAATGAAAAATCTTCTTTTCCCCTGTGTGTATCCTTTCTGATCCGGGGTCTGGAAAGTTTTCTATCTCTATGCCGGATGAAATCATAGACCATAATATTGCTAGAATGGAAAATGTTTTGGTTGGAAAAATTTTGGGTCCTACACCTAATATTGAAGTGGTAAGGGAGTTTGTTAAGAATAAATGGAAAACTAGTGGTCTGGTTATGGTAGTGGCGCTCCCAAGAGGTTTTTTTGCTTTTTAGTTCACCTGTAAAGAGGATTCTAGGGCTGTTCGTAGTGGTGGTCCTTGGATTATCGGAAAGTCTTCCTTGGCCCTGAAGAAATGGTATTCTAGGGTAGATCTATCTGATTCAATCTTTGAAATGGTGCCAGTTTGGGCCAGATTGCCTGGTCTCCCCTTGGAGTATTGGAATACATATATCTTTAATGGGATTGCTAGCTCTTTCGGAGAACTTCTGTCCATTGACTCAATGACCGCGGCAAGAAAGTGTTTGGTCTTTGCTAGAATCTATGTTGGGGTTTCTCAAAATGCTGATCTTCCCTCTTCAATTAACATCCAATCTAAGTTAGGGGTGTGGAAGCAATCTATTGAATTTGAAACAACACCCTTTGTTTGTTTCAAATGCTAAAAATTTGGGCATTGGGAAAAGAAATATCCCCTAAATAATAAAAGTGAAAAGGAGAAGGCAACCAACCCTAAGAATGTCTGGAAAAAAAAATCTGAGGAGGTGAAGAATGCAACTATTCCAAATGCGAAGGAGAATCTTGAAAGATACACCTTTCCACAAGATCTGAAGGAGACCCATAAATGCTTGAACAAGGATGCTTGCCCTGAGTTAGAAGGTACCTATTCTCAGGTTCCTAAGGATCCTAAATATTTGTTCTCTCCTCCTGAGGAAAGAAAGGAAGGCATTCCTTCTGAGGAGGGAGCCCAGGAATCTTTGCAGAAGGCTGTAACTAGAAATGAAGATACGGGTTTTGTTCCATCCCCACCTCTGCTGTCGGCTGGATGTATGAATGTTCCTGGGCTGGAGGAAATACCCATTATGGGTTTGTCCTTGGAGATAGGAATTCCTACCCCTTTTCATTCTCCTTATGATAACCCTTGCTCTAAGGGGGTTCAGGTTCAAGAGATTGCCAATTTGGAAGTAGTGAAGGATACTTATGAGACCCAAAGCATGAATATGAAAACACCTAATCTCAATACTTCAAAAACCAAGAATGGTTTAATCGATACCCTCCCTTGGGACCAGAGGTTGTTATCTGAGAAGGATGGGGATTTAGGCAGAGAGTTGGAAAGACAAGATGAAACCGAGTGGGAGGAGGTTATCTCACACTCAAAGTCCAAAAAAGAAAAAAAGAAGTTGAAGGAAACTTCAAGTGGTATGGTCACTAGAACTAGAGCCAAGGCCGATTGTGGGATTTCCAAGCCTTGCCTGGGAAGAAAATATGAAAAATGGCAAAGGGAGCAAGGTAGCCTTCAGGATATTGCGGATGGTATCCAAATGACCATCCCGGAGATACTTCAATCCCCAGGTAAGAAATGAAAATTATGTCTTGGAATATAAGAGGGCTGAATAGCCATCATAAAAAGGATGTTTTGCAAAATTTTGTTAGGGACCATAAACCCGATATTCTTCTTATTCAAGAAACTAAAATACCTAAAGATAAAGTAGAAAATATTAAAAAAATTTAGAACTGTGGGGTTCATGGAAATAGTTCTGCGGGTGCTTCGGGGGGAATAGTTACTTTTTGGAATAAGATGTTTATTAAAGGTGAGCCCTTAATGGAGAATGGTAATGTTGTGGCCACTAGATTCACCCACATAAGAGACAATTTTTGTTGGATGCTTTCCAGTATATATGCCCTAAATTGTATGAAAGCTAGAAATTCCTTTTGGTTAGAGTTATCTAGTTTTCAAAGATGTTTTGTCAATGAACACTGGCTGGTCATGGGTGATTTCAACACTCCCCTCCTGAACGTTGAGAAATTTGGGGGTTCTCAAATCAACAGGCAAAGTAAATCTGGCCTATCCGACTTCATAAACAATAATTCCTTGATTGACTTAGACCTTCAAGGGGCTTCTTATACCTGGACTAATAGGAGATTAGGGCCTGATTTGATCCAAGTGAGGCTTGATAGGGCCCTTGTTTCTAGTGAATGGTTTATAGACTATTTTTGTGCTTTGAGATCCTTGTCAAGGGTTGGATCTAATCATTTTCCTATTTTTCTTTTAGCGGACCCTACTAAGGTGAAAAAGAACTTCCCTTTCAGATTTGAAAAATTCTAGCTTTCTCATCCTTGAATTTTTGAGAAAATTCACAGCTGGTGGAATATAGATATTTCTGGCACAGCAATGTTCAAGATTGCTAAAAAATTAAAGGAAGTGAAAACTAATGTGCGAAGGTGGAAAAAGGATGCCTTTTGGAATATTTTTTGGCTCTAAAATGAAAATTCAGGGCAAAATTCAGGAGATTCAAGTTAAAATCCAGAAATGGGGATATATTGACAATTATAGAGAAAAGGAAAATGAACTCCTCATTCAATTGCATGACATCATTGCTAAAGAGGAAGTGTTTTGGTGACAAAGATCTAGGGTGTCTTGGTTGACTGAGGGAGATCAGAATTCCAAATTCTTTCATCTGTCTACCTCGAAACATAGGGCTGCTAACAGAATCACTCATATTGTTTCTAATGGGACTAGATTTGAGGAGGAAGATGATATCAGGGAACAAGTTGTCCTTTCGTTTAGCAACCTTCTTTCCTGTAATGGAGAGATTGTTACTGAAGCTCAAGATTCCTTGATTGAAGCTATACCTCAAGTGATTGGTCATAATGAAAATTCCTTAATCACTGCTATTCCTTCCAAAGCTGAAATAAGGAAAGTTGTCTTCTCTTTTGATGGCAACAAAGCTCCTGGACCTGATTGTTTTCCTTTATTCTTCTTCCAAGTGTTTTGGGAAATTGTTGAGCTGGATATGGTGAATGCTATCAAGGAATTCTTTGGATCAAGACATCTGTTGAAAGAATTGAATGCTACTTTTGTGGTCCTTATTCCTAAAAAACCTGGGGCTTCAGAGTTTCAAGCTTTTCGGCCAATTAGCCTGTGTAATTCTATTTACAAAATTATTTCGAAGGTGTTAACTTCAAGAATGCTTTCTGTGCTTCCCCAAATTATTGCTCTGCAGCAGAATGGTTTTATGCCAGGTAGGTAAATTATGGACTATGTTGTTACTGTTCATGAGAACTTACATTCATTAATGGTTTCAAAAACTGAAGGGTTTATTCTTAAACTGGACATTTCCAAAGCCTATGATTGGGTTGATTGGGATTTCTTGTTTAAAATTATGGACAAGTTTGGTTTTAATAATAGTCATGCAGTTGGTGAACCAGCTTGTTTCGACAGTTACTTTCGCTGTCATTGTGAATGGATCACCATCAAGGTTTTTTCAGACCTCCAGAGGCCTCAGACAGGGAGACCCTATTTCTCCTATTCTGTTTACTATCTTGGCTAAGATTTTAGGGAGAAATATTAAAAAGCTTATTGATCAAAGATCCCTTGTTGGCTTAAGACCTTCTTCTTCCCTTCTTACCTGTTCCCACCACTAATTTGTTGATGACACCATTCTTATGGGAATATCTACTGTGACTGAAGCTAAGACTTTAAAAAAATTTCTGAATCTTTATGAATCTGCTTCTGGGCAAGTTGTCAACAGGGCTAAGAGTTCAATTTTTTTCATCAGTACTCCTGAATATAGACAATTCAAACTTGCTTGAATTCTTGGATGCCATGTTGAGTCTCTTCCATCAACATATCTTGACTTACCTCTTTGTTCTAAACCTTCGGACTCGTTCTGGATTTCTTTGGTTGAAAAATTCAATAAGAAGCTATTGGGGTGGAAAGGAGCCCTTCTTAGTCAAGCTGGAAAAATACAGCTCCTTAAGGCTTCTCTGCAAAATCTTCCTACTTATGCTCTCAGTATATTTAAAATTCCTGGTAAATATGTAGAGGCCATTGGAAAAATTTAGAAAAGGTTTCTATGGTCCGGAGTGGAGGACAAGAAGAGAATGCCACTTGTTGGATGGGATCTAGTCTATAGACCCAAATCAAGGGGGGGCCTGGGTTTAAGGAAAATTAAAGTTTTGAATATGTCCCTTCTTGCTAAACAGCTTTGGAGAACTCTTACTTTAAATGTAGAATGGCGTGATACCTTAAAAGCTAAATATTTTAATAACTATGAGTCTTTAAATGAAATTTTAAACTCTTCTTCTTTACCTCGTGGATCTGTCTATTGGAATGATATGGGTAGAGGAAGAAAGCTATTGGAAATGGGAATTGGATGGCCGATTGGAAATGGAAATTATGTTAGGTTTTGGGAAGATAGGTGGCTTTTTAAAGATCCTTTAATCAGAATAGAGAAATTTAGTAAATGGATGAATGATTGTAAAAAGGAATTTGGAGTCTTGGTTAAAGATTATTGGAGGAATGGAGATTGGGTTGATTTGAAGACCATCAGTCAGGATCTTGGCCCTATTTAGTCGGCTTTCAGAGCCCTTAGACCAGCTTAACACCAGGTGGAGGATCTTGCTGTCTAGTTAGACAACCTATCTGGTACTTTTTTAGTTGCCTCTGCCACTTCTATGTTGGTTAGTCTGATGGAGCCTCCTCCCTTTTGGGCTAAGGCTTGGACTAATCACCTAACCCTAAAATCAATATTTTCTACTGGATAATGTTACAGAATAAGATTCTCACTTTGGACAATCTTGGAAAAAGAGGAATTCAATTACCAAACAGATGTTATATGTGCAGGAATGAAGCCGAGACTGTTAATCATCTTTTTCTTCATTGCCCTTTTGTGTCAAATATTTGGGATAAATTTCTGGGGCTTCTTGATGTGGTGTGGATTTTCCCTGCTTCTATCGAAGATTTCTTCATTCAATGGAAAGCTCCTTCAAAAAATCCTTTTGTGAGAAAGCTATGGTCTTTTATTCTACCTTTTGTGTCTTGGAATATTTGGAAGGAAAGGAACAATAGAGTGTCTAGGGATAAAGAGATGTCAGAAGGGGACTTGTATGCTAAAATTATAAGGGCTATAAAGGAAAATTTATCTTTAATTCCTGGAAAAATGTTTGAGAAAGCTTTCTAGTCTCCTTTTGATATTGCTATGGCCGAAAAGTGGAATTCAAAATTAGTTGGGTCAAATGTCCTCAGACCTGGTGTTTTTGGGAGAGAGAATGCTAATTGGTCTATGCCACCTTTGGGTTGGTTGAAAGCCAATTTTGATGGTGCGGCTAAAGGTAACCTTGGGAAAGCTGGCAGTGGGTGTGTTTTAAGGGACAACTCAAGGGCTTTTATTGTATCTTTTTCTGTGGACATCAAAACTCAAACTAATCATGTTTCGGAAGTAGTAGGGGCTTTTCATGCGGTTAGCCTAGCCCTCAAGATCAACACGAAATATCTTTGGTTGGAGGGTGATTCATTGAATATAATAAATTGTATTCTTGGGCTTACCCCACCCTCGTGGACCATTAAAAAATGGATCGAAGACACGAAAAACATTATTAAGTAAATTTGATAAAGTGAAAGTGTCCCATGCCTATAGAGAAGCCAATAAGGTGGCGGATTTCTTCGCCAATGAAGGGGTTAAGAAGGGTGGGAAAAACATGTAGAGGAAGAATGACAACCTCCATCCTGAAGTGAAAGCACTAATTTATTATGATTCAGTGCATGGAAGAGAAGGCAATCTTAGTCATGATGAAACAGATAAAGATCAGGTACATCAATTTTATTAGATTTGATGGGACCAACGTCATTTTATTTTTTAAGAAGAGTTTGCAGCACGCTTTCTGGGTGTTCGACAAAAAATACCTAAACGGGACCCAAAGTAACTGGTCAGTGTTGTTTAATAGTGAGCTGAATATGGGTGGAGAAAGAAAATATGTGGAGCTGAGCAATTTCTAGGAGCCCAGAAAGAATGCTAAAGCATGGGAAAGAATTGAAAAGGGAGGTTTAATCCCTTATCTGGAAAAGCTCCATGGCACGGACGAGGGGATGCTGGACTATTTTGTTAAAAACTTGAAAAATGGTGAGATTATGTTGTTTGGCAGGAATGTTAAGCTGAGTGAGGACTTAATTGGTGAGATAATAGGTCTTTCTATTAAGGGTGTTAAATTCTATCGAGACCGATGATTCTCTAATGAAGCGGTCATTAAATTTCCCAAAAAAGATAAGGAGAAAGTGAAGATGGTTAAGGTTGCTAATAGCTACTTTGATGTGGAGTCCATCAAATCTATCTAGAGGAAAGTTTTAAGAGTTATTATGGAATATATCATGGTTGACGAGTGCTTTACCAGAGTTTATGGTTACCACTTTTCCATTTTGAACCATTTCCGTCACAAGGTTCGTATATTTCTGCCTTTTTACTTATTTTCTTCTTTGAAGAATTGCCTCGATGATGTGGAAAGAAACCCTAGGAGGAATGCTATTATTCACCCTGGTCTTGTTAGGATCATTTTTGAGCATTTTCAAAATTTACCTGCTTTGCCTAAAACTGTTGAAATTGAAGAGTTGGATGATGAGGAGATAAAAAGTAGTAGGGAGATCGAACCCCGGGCCCCCCTGCTTGTGTTCTTGTTGGTCATGATACCCCTGCTTCCCAGTCCTTGTCTTGTCAGAAAACCCTTAAGGATTCTGCCCCACTGTCTTGTCCTAAACTGCAACCTCCACATGAGTGCCCTAGTCCGGGTTTGCTTCACCGCCCTATCTTAATCCCCAGCCGTCTCCTGGTTGCCCTACTCTGAATTTGTCCCCTGGTTTTAAAGGCAACCCTGTTATGAAACTTATTTCATATTTTGGGAATTCTATGGAAATCCTCTCTGATAAGCCCATGGTCAGTAAGGAATTGGCCCCTAGTGTCCCTACTTCTGGAAAATTTGGGAATGATCATTTTGAGTCCCCTATTCAGGATGAAATTAATTCGGCCCTGAATAAGCTTAAGCCTAAGGATTTGGTTAGTATAGTGGAAAAAAGTACGGATGGCCTCTTCACCATTCTCAAATGGACCTAGAAAGAAGTTTGTGATTTGAAAGATCGTGTTATTGATCTCAGCAACAAGGTCACAGATTTGGAATAGAAGATTAGTTGGAATTATAGAGATAATGATGAACAGGAAACTCCATTACCGAGGAAAAGACAACAATTAAATGAGGATAGATTGGCTAGTATCGAGTGCAGCATGTCCAATATTGGACAAAATATTAGGGCCACTGTTGCAAACAATCACAAAATTGCTAGGCATAACACCATCATCATTAATGCGATGGTGGAAAAGCTTGAAAAAAACCAAAAGTGTTCACTGGTCGTGGATTTGGATGCAGACAGGGGAGGCAGCAGATCGGTTGGTGAAGGGATTTCGACTCGTACTAGGGCTAACATTAAGAGGAAGACCCCGACTTTATCACATACGGCTCAAATTATCAAGTAGGGGTTACAGGACATGAAGGATGTTGAAAAGGAAGGTGAGGAGTTACTGAACACCCTGGAGTAATGTGGTGGTTTTGGTTGTTGGTTTTTTTGGGTGGTCCTTTTGGGCCCTGTTGTCTCTTGGTGCTGTCGTTTCCTTTTTTGGGACAATTGTCTAGTTGTTTGTACTTTTTTTGTTTATCTTTTGGTGTTTAAACTCTGTGGTTTCAGGTCCCTGTAAAACTTTTTTTTCCTTTTCAAAAACAAGGGCATAGGTATTGACTAAGACCCAAACTACAAGCATAAATAAGTCTAAAATGTTCTATGATTTTTTTTTTGATGGACTATTTTTAAATGAATAAAAACTTTAACATATTCAAACAACTGGAGAGTGAAAGTGTAATTTTCTTTAATATTATATGATTAATTAATATAATATTATTTTTGTAATCATAATAAAGTAATATGAATAGTTTTCTATAATTACAATATTATATAATCAATTAACATTATATTATTTTGTAATTATCATTAAAAAATCCTATTGACTAAATATATTTATTGATTTGACAATTTGAAATAAATAGAATAGTTATATTTACAAAATGATTAAGGATTTTAAATGAAGTGGAAAACATCATCATACAATTCATATTTATATTTCAAAATATACAAAATTATAAATTAACTTTTTTAAATAAATGAAATAAAATAACTTTAATCATGTAAAAATTAAATAAACTTTATATAGATTAATTAGATAATAAATTAATATAATATTAGTTTGTAATTATAATAAATTATTATGAAATATGTAAAAACTAAAACTTCTTTGACAATCTTGGTTTTTAGTTTTTACAAATTGTTAAAATTTTCTATTAACATTAAAATTTACTATTTGCGTATTTGAGCTTGAGCCTGGGTTTTCATTTGTAGATGTTGTTTACGTTGTGCCTTGGTTGTAGTTGGCTTTGAACATGAAAGGTGCAAGAATTGAGGGTTCAAAACCTCAGAAGTGTGAAAGAGTGAAGAGGTTATGAGCAGTGAGTGAAGAAGAGGTGCTTTCAGCGGATTATGAGGCAAGTGGATAGTATTATTAAGGCAATAAAGATGAGTTGGTGGAAAATGGTGACCTATTCAAAATAAATCCTAGTCTACCTTACTGGGTGGTTCATGCCATAAATTCGTCACCAATTTTCTGTCACCTCCATCATGCCATGTAAATCACAAGTCTGGAAAAAATACATTTAGTATTGTTGGAAGTATAAATCGTGCAAGCCTGAGTCAAGCAAAATAATTGTCAGTAATATATTGACTATCGTCCTAAATCCTACCTACTCACCTAAATCAATATGCCTCCTTCTTTATGCATAACCATACCTCAGCATGGTTTCAATAATGGGTTAATATAATTGGCTCATATGATAAGTGAATCTATCCAACACACATGGCGAAAATTCGTGAAACAGTAATATAAGGTTCAAATTCATAATAGCAGTATTCACTAGGATTGAACAATATCAAAATTTGTTACAAATTATTTTATAATTACAGTCAAATAAATCTATTGCAATATATGATCATCATTAAATAGTAACACCAATTATTCAGATCTGAGTACCAAAATTTCTATAGTATCCTGTGGTAGATGAGAAGATCTAATTTTCCTTTTCCTCGAAGGCTGAGACTTCAATATATTTTCATATTTAGGAACCATCAAGGTTCAATACCCTGTAAACTTACACATCAAAAAAAGTTTCTTTAGCATTTCTCACATCATCAGACCTAAGTGATGCTCTTGTATTCTGATTTTGTTTTCACTACTCTGTAGCACAAATAAAATAATGGTAACAGTGAAGGAAACAAATGATATAATCTCAGTATTATATTTACAATTGGCATGTACCGAACTTATTCGTATCCATTTATAGAATATTACGGGAAGAGCTTGAAGGACCTCAAAAACATGCCCTCCAATTCGTCTGGCCACAACAATTCAGTCTACCATGGAGTTACCAAGTATGTTCATACATATATTTTCTTTCTTACATACACATATATACCAAATAAAGTGTTAGTTCAAAGTAACAATATGTGGGACTCGATGCAGGCATAGATTGACAGGGAGTTACCTTGCGGTGGCAAATTTGGGCGTGAGGGCTCCTCGTCTTTCTTCGCCAATGCTCTGGTTCCACCCATTTCTTCGCTACAGAGACTGCTAAAACACAAATAATGTCATCCCCCTGAGAGCCATTTAACGTTGCTCAATGCTGGTTCACATTTATTACATGGAGTGAGCTTTGGTGGCCTAGTAAATCATAAGGCAAGCACAAAAACAACAAGAAAGGTTGTTAAACAGCGTAGCTGCTAGGAGCCATACCTGATGGAGATGGATAAAGATGCAATATTTAACGCTATTATAAGCTTCGGGAGGAGTTTGAGGGTAGCCGGTGGGTCCGGCCAGGGATGCACAGTGCTCAGGGCCATAGAAGTATATGCTAGAGCATGAAAAAACTATTCCCGGCACCACTCTCTTGCACATAAAAAAGTTGGCGTTCGTGGGGTTCCCACGGGTGTCAGACTGGGGGAAATGCCGGTGGGGTTCCCCCACATAAAAAGCCTATCGGCTAATGACATAGACCACAACATTCACGAGTCAAGAAACAAGATAAAGATAAGAAACTTGCCACAATTAATCAAAGAAATGACAATTAAACAAGTCCAAAGAACATCCATAAATCATTCTCAAAAGAATCTGAAACACATTAAGCATACCACTCCCAAAACACATTTCCAGAGGCAATAATCAACAAAGCAAATGGGTGTCTAGTGGAGAGTGTCATTGCATAGCTCTCATCGGATCTCCTGGCCCTTCCTCCAATAGAGGCACCAGCCCCCATGAAGAACCACTCTCCCTAAGACCCCTAACATAAAACAAATCGAGGCAAGGGTTGAACTCAATAGATAAAGCACATAACTCAAACCCAAGCCACATGAGGCATAACTCATCTCGTGATAATTCATAACAAAATTCAACAACCCGTACAACCCTTCCATCATAAAACCAATAAGTTTCAACTCCAAAAGTGTAATCAAGACGAGGATAACATTCAAGATTTAAACATGCCTCTAGAAAGCAAGGTTTCACAAATTACAACTAGGTTCTCACATCAAAGAGTAGATTTTACAACAATTAAATGGAAAATGATAGCAAGATCACACGATTTCATAGCTTAAGGAAAATGATTTACTCAATTACATAAAACATTTCAATTTGAATTGATATGAGGAAACACAACATGCTTGACAAAATTTATGTAACTTGTTTTCCCATAATTAAACCATAATTCTGCATCTAAATATTTAATTCTTAAAAACAAAGAACATCTCATATATATAATAATAATAATAATAATACATTAAATTTTATTTTAATAAAAATCTTTAATATTTCATTTCAAAAAATAAAATTACATTTCTTTTTTTTTATAAAAAATAAATTAAAATAATAAATATATATATAAAAAAATGAAAACTAATAAAAAAAATGCCAGGAGGCAAGTGGGGACTGTCACGCAGTCCCCACAAGCTGCTGTACGCAGCAGTCCATAAGGACTACTGTGGTAGTCTATGCCACATGGGGGCGTGGTGGGTATGACTTGCTGTGCCCTCCCCAAATCCCAACAAAACCATAATAATGAACAAAATTCGATTGCCCATTTTAAATTTTAAATTTTTATTTTATTTTTTATTTTATTTTTATAAAAAAAAAAATTGTGCTTTACCCAGTACGGATGGTGATGGCAGTCGGCCATGAATTCAATTTTGAAATACAATTTTCAAATAACTTTAAATGCCAAGAATATAGTTTAATAAATATATATATCACTTCACATAATATAATATGAAAAAACACAGATTCTTGAAATAAACTTTTGATATATTTAAATATATAAGTATATATATCATATAATATCCATTTCTCTTTCAGAAGTAAATCTAGAGCACAACAAAATATATATTTAAATATATCTTTTATCCATCCATAAAACAATTAGGCTATAATTTCCTCTATAATAAGAAATCAGAAGGTAACTTTCTCTGTACTATATCTGAGTTCAACTTATAATATTTTTATATAAGAATATGTATATATATACCAGAAATGTATATATATATACTCAATTTAATCTATTTATTAAAAGAACAATGTCATTTATAAAAAAATTATAAAAGAAGCTACAAAATATTTTCAGAGATCATAGAAATTCCTTCATGATAGTTTTCTATTTATCAACTATGAAAATTTCTAACAAAGATCCTCCTTTCAAACGTATTTATTCATTTACTAATTTATATCTTTTGAGTAAGAAGACTAAAGGAGAAAATGAGTGGAACCTGGAGTCCTGCGCTCTCCAGAATCTGATGAAGCTTGCTTGATCCTGATGGCCTCTATGTAGAGCTTCTCGTTCCTGCCTTGAAATCTCCCCTCCAGAATACCATGCTCCAATTCGAATCTCAACCTTTATTTAGAAGAGTCTCTCCAAAATATTTCAAGCAAAAGAATGGAAATACCTTTTTCAAAACTTCAGAAGATTCAAAAATACATAACAATTATCTTGTGCAATCTCCTATCTCAATAATCCTCTCTTCCCAAAATACTCACAAATTTTCAATTAAATAAAAGATATTACCAATTTCTTCCAAAAGCTCTCAAAAATCCACAATAAAAGAAATTATATCTTTGAAAGAAATATTTTTAGTCAAATCTCAATTCTCATTCGTTCACACAACTTTTTCCATTCTTTTATTTATTTATTTTTCTATTCTTTAATATTTTTTGTTTTAAATCAGCTTTTGCAAGCTTTACTTGCTTTGTATATAATTTGATTTATTTAATTTATAATTATCTTCAACAAGATAATTTAATTAAATTAACAAAACACAATTTAATATTTAATTAGCATATAATAAAATACATGACTTTTAAAATAAATAAAAACATTTAAATATTTAAATACAATTTAATCCAACATTATAATAAACAATTATTACCATCATTTAATTGAATCAGTCACAACTTATAAAATACCAACATGAATAACATACGACAAGACACTCACACAAACACAATAATAATTGCAAAAAGGACAATTACAAGAACACACAATACCATTGAATCGGGACAATTTGACAACATGGGATGGGATGACTTCCAAGTCATCTCTGTTTCAACATTATGCCATTGGGTTATTGGTGCTTGCCCTGTCCTGCCGAAGTAGGTGGAATCAAGATTGTGTACTTGCAATCCCTGCATACAAACAAAGTCATGTACATGTGCATATGTATATAAAATCAAAGCATTGTATTGTGAGAAGGAATCACAGTGTAGCAAGGCACCCACGAACGAGTGGTGCTACACTGTCCTTCATCACATCTATCCAAACAATATAATATAACTGATAAATTAATCATTTCTAAACTAACAAATCATGTCATAACATAATTTACTAAATTAATGCATCGCAATGTTACTGAAATCAAACTAATATCACTAACCATAATATCATATCGATAACCATGTCCTCAAATGTATAGGCATAAACAACAAGGTCTACTAACCAAACCAAACAATAACAGTTTCATCATAGTATCAAATTACCAAATCAAAACATAGAAAAACAAATCTAAACAGTAACAGGAGGGGTATTACATCCCCCCCCATAAATTCGGCTTACTCTTAGAAGCTGACAAACGAAAGAAAATAAGATTCCCTAATATGGGAGGCATCCACACACACCTAATTGGTGAACTAGTTACCATCACAAACCAATATCACACTAACACATAAGAGTAACAAATAGTAGAAAAGAATATTAGTAACATGGAGGTATTACACAACATAAGAAGCACTACATTAGTCTCCTATATCATAGAATTCTCATGGGCTCTCGAGTCAGCTGCATGTCTACTACCTATAGTCCCCACATCTATGCTCTGATGCCCTACCTGGTGGTCATCAACTACTTCAGTTGTTCTTGGATCTGACCTGCATCATCCCCTATTGGCTCTGTGACTGTTGGTCTCTGACTGAATTCAGGTGTGCTCCTCTGAGGACATTGCCTAGCTATGTGTCCCTGCTAGCCACACGAGAAACATCCTGCATTTCTGCCATTTCTTCTACCTCGAGGAGGTGCACCATCCTGTCAAAGTCAACCCCTACTAGCTATAGTCTGAGAGCTCTGAGTTGACTGGTCAAGCTGATAAAGTTGGGCTCACAACCAACTACGGATTCTCCTAGACAAAAGACACCCACCAATTTGGACACCAATCATCCAAGTCGCATCCTACAAACCACCACTATGACTATGGAGGGTAGGATAATGTTCCCTTAAGAGATCCATTATAAGTCTTACTACAGTTGAAACACCTCTTCTCCTAGGGAACCTTTCTCTTTCCCTTACCATTTGTCAATTTCTCTCCTGTCTTGGGCCAAGCCTGTTAATAATTTCCTCAAGCAAGGAGCGTAATTGAGGGCTCAGATGTTCCTCATGACCACCCTCATGGACATTAAAAAAAGAGTGCTCTGATGACCACCCCTATCAAGATCGTGACCTTTAGGCATCATCCTACAACACCACTGAAGAACAAGTTCCAAATATTAGATGAGAAGAATAGAAGGGAAGTAAATAAAATCTCAAGAATCTAAGTACTATATCCATGCATTATTTACATACACATGAATTCACATCACTAGGAATCACATAATAAGGCTACACAAGGGTCCATCTAGATGTCGAAAAGCAGTATACTAATCCACAATACATAATCCATGAGCTAAGAGCCAAAATCCATCTCATATAATCCATACCTCACACTCAGTGGCTTGATGGTGTTAGGCCACACACACATGGCGAGACCATCCAAACAAGACCACTATGACCCATCTCTTCTTGTACAAGTAGTTAGCCTCCAAGAGATAGTCATCACACATAGGTGGGTAGTGGATCCTAGTTATAAAATAGCCTCACATACCCCCATCCTCAAGGTTCCCTACATCTACTTCCTTGTATACACTCACCAAGTCTACCTCATACGTCCTTGGAGAGGAATCATAATACGACACATGGCCAACCTTGAAAATAACAGGGATAAACTAGTTTAGCCACCAAAGTCATAAAACAAACATCAAATAAGATTCAATTTCAACAGTAAAGAAATAAATGTGCACAATGTCAACATAAATCAAATGTAACCATGAGGGCTACGAGAGAATAAGTCACAAAGTGTGGCTAAACCATTACAATCAAACATAAAAAAAATGTCAGCCTTCAAGGTCAATTGAAAATCATCAACAATCATATAGGAAGTCCTCAATCTTCAAAATTGCACAATACAACACTGTGTGACTAGATACTAGCCACCAAATGAGGAAGGAGGGAACATCATCTAGCTATAACAATAGCCCTCATGTGGTGTAGAGTGAGCATGCCAACCACATGACCCAGAGTATGCTCCTCGGCTACACCCTACCTCACGTCATCATGCAACATAGTCATATGCTAGCCAAAGAAGGCACACACTAACGTATGCTACATGGTAGTGTGTCTATGGCTCTGCAGAAGTAGGCACGCACAGACACACCCCGCATAGTGATACCTCATGGAGAAGTCACACGCAGGTACTTGCTGTCGCCAGAGGTATACATGGCTAGGACATACCCATATGCTAACCGACCCAAACACTATCAAAAGAAAACATGAGTATCCCTCTACAAGTGTGTGAGGCCCCATTACACTCATCACACAAGTAGGCTATCATAACATAATATCATAGTGCACCTTCACATGTCTATGCATGTGGCATCGTGTCCTCAAGCCTAGCTTGCTACCATTAGCAACACGTCATCATCACCAACACTGTGTCGGAACATTAGTGGGGTGTGGCATCATATTCATTGCATCATGTTGGAACATGTGTAGATACGGTGTATGCAATACATATATGAGCATATCAATATGGGGCTACTCGAGCTTCACCTCTCATACAAACAAGGTTGACTCGCTAATGCCAGGTCAACGTCCCTATGGATGGCCAGGCATAAACTAACAATCCAATGTTGCTATGATCAAAACTACGGGGTTTAGGCTAGCACATATGGATCAAGTACCCTGATCCATCATAAGTGGAAGTAGTGAGTACATTTCCTTGGGATTGGTTGAGCTAAGACTGCTCTGTGTTGCAATACGCGTATGCTACACACTCCACCCAAGGAACTTTGTGGCTGCTACTACCCCTTCACAAATTGAGGGACTAGAGAACCAAAAGAAAAGAATCCATGAAACTAGCTTTTGGCTACTCTTATATGTATAGATTTTCAACCACATGTGGGTTGGCCCTCAATCAGCTAACAGACATACAAACACACATAATGGTATGGTTAATCCCACACCAAATAAAAACATATTCTAAATGGATGGGTACACCATATCTCCATCCTAAGACCTATGGGTTATGGGCACACAAAGCAAGTACATGGTATTCACAACACTCAACTGATGCATAGTTACTGGTTTCTCACATTTACAAGGGAAGTACAATTACATACATAATTCTACAAGTACACTTACTTTCCAACAATTACATGGTTCAAATCTTTACATCCTCTCCACAATCCAACATGATCATTGTGATCACTTAAGAACTTCACTTAACAAATTCACTAAGACAACATAATGGGCTCATATGAAACCAGAATGCCTAGTATATGAACCTTGCTCTGATACCAATGTTGTAACGCCCGTCGTGCAAACCCCAGAGAACAAACATTGATTTTTTTTTTCAAATAACATAAAGTAAACATGCATCTGGACATTAATTACATTTACATTGCACATTAACAACTAAGTGTTACATTCTCTGGGGCACGGGAGGTCACATTGCAACACAACTAAAATAAAAGTAAAAGATAATTATGAAGCAACTTGACCAATTTATATTACAATAATCATTAATACAAGTATATCCATAAACCAAGAGTGAAAGTATCATTACATAATTATACAAAATATCTCACAATAATGTTACAAAAGTCCCTAACTATTACATCAACAGTTAAACAATACATTACATGATTTGATGAATGAATTACAATACAATTCCCAAACATGTGGGATGATACAAAGTACAATAACATTAGAAACTACAAAGTGAACACAGGTACAATTCCAACTGTAGAAATGTTGTGAACAAAGGATGCTGATGGGGAACCCAATATGTGCAGAGCACATTCCACCCAACCATGTGAATTATGAATAACTCACCCCCCGTGCTCAGAAGTGACAAGGATGTTAACTTGACCATGATTGTCAAACCGACTCCATGAACAACATAGTACAAATACAATTACAACTTGAGGTTATAATGACATAGACCACAACATTCATGAGTCAAGAAACAAGATAAAGATAAGAAAATCACCACAATTAATCAAAGCAATGACAATTAAACAAGTCCAAAGAACATCCATAAATCATTCTCAAAATAATCTGAAACACATTATGCATACCACTCCCAAAACACATTTCCAGAGGCAATAAGCAACAAAGCAAATGGGTGTCTATGGAGAGTGTCATCGCATAGCTATCATGGGATCTCCTGGCCCCCACGAAGAGCCACTCTCCCTAAGACCCCTAACATAAAACAAATCCAGGCAAGGGTTGAACTCAACAGATAAAGCACATAACTCAAAACCAAGCCACGTGAGGCATAACTCATCTCGCAATAATTCATAACAAAATTCAACAACCCGTACAACCCTTCCATCATAAAACCAATAAGTGTCAACTCCAAAAGTGCAACCAAGACAAGGATAACATTCAAGATTTAAACATGCCTCTAGAAAGCAAGGTTTCACAAATTAAAACTAGGCTCCCATATCCAAGAGTAGAGTTTACAACAATTAAATGGAAAATGATAGCAAGACCACATGATTTCATAGCTTAAGGAAAATGATTTACTCAATTACATAAAACATTTCAATTTGAATTGATATGAGGAAACACAAAATGCTCGACAAAATTTATGTAACTTGTTTGCCCATAATTAAACCATAATTTTGCATCTAAATATTTAATTCTTAAAAAGAAAGAACATCTCATATAATAATAATAATAATAATAATAATAATAATAATAATAATAATAATAATAATAATGATACATTAAATTTTATTTTAATAAAACTCTTTAATATTTCATTTCAATAAAGAAAATTTCATTCCTTTTTTTTAATAAAAAATAAAATAAAATAATATATATAAATTTATATAAAAAAAATGAAAACCAATAAAAAAAAATGCCATGAGGCGAGTGGGGACTACCGCGCAGTCCCCACGGGCTGTTGTACACAACAGTCCTACAAGGACTACTGTGGCAATCCGTGCCGCAGGGGGAGGAGTGGGTAGGGCATGCCGTGCCCTCCCCAAACCCCAACAAAACCATAATAATGAACAAAATTCAATTGCCTATTTTAAATTTTAAATTTTTATTTTATTTTTAATTTATTTTTATAAAATAAAATTATGTCCTTTACCTGGTACGGACGTCGATGGCACTCGGCCATGAATTCAATTTTGAAATACAATTTTCAAGTAAATTTAAATGCCAAGAATATAGTTTAATAATTATATGTATATCACTCCACATAATATAATATGATAAAACATAAATTCTTGAAATAAACTTTTGATATATTTAAATATATAAGTATATATATCATATAATATCCATTTCTCTTTCAGAAGTAAATCCACAACACAACAAAATATATATATATATATATATATTTTATCCATCAATAAAACAATTAGGCTATAATTTCCTTTGTAATAACTTTCTCTGTACTATATCTGAGTTCAACTTATAATATTTTTATATAAGAATATGTATATATATATATACCAAAAATGTGTATATATAAATACTCAAATTAATCTATTTATTAAAAGAACAATGTCATTTATAAACAATTTATAAAAGGAGCTACAAAATATTTTCAGAGATCATAGAAATTCCTTCATGATAGTTTTCTATTTATCAACTATGAAAATTTATAACAAAGATCCTCCTTTCAAACGTATTTATTCATTTACTAATTTATATCTTTTGAGACAGAAGGCTAAAGGAGAAAATGAGTGGAACCTAGAGTCCTACACTCTCGAGAATCTGATGAAGCTTGCTTGATCCTGATGGCCTCTATGCAGAGCTTCTCGTTCCTACCTTGAAATCTCCCCTCCAGAATATCATGCTCCAATTCGAATCTCAACCTTTATTCGGAAGACTCTCCCCAAAATATTTCAAGCAAAAGAATGGAAATACATTTTTCAAAACTTCAGAAGATTAAAAAATACATAACAATTATCTTGTGCAATCTCCTATCTCAATAATCCTCTCTCCCTAAAATACTCACAAATTTTCAGTTAAATAAAAGATATTACCAATTTCTTCCAAAAGCTCTCAAAAATCCACAATAAAAGAAATTATATCTCTGAAAGCAAGCTTTTTAGTCAAATCTCAATTCTCATTCGTTCATAGAACTTTTTCCATTCTTTTATTTATTTATTTTTCTATTCTTCAATATTTTTTGTTTTAAATCAGCTTTTGCGAGCTTTACTTGCTTTGCACATAATTTGATTTATTTAATTTATTTTTTTTATAATTATCTTCAACAAGATAATTTAATTAAATTAACAAAACACAATTTAGTATTTAATTAGCATATAATAAAATACATGACTTTTAAAATAAATAAAAACATTTAAATATTTAAATACAATTTAATCTAACATTATAATAAACAATTATTACCATCATTTAATTGAATCAGTCACAACTTATAAAATACCACCATGAATAACATACGACAAGACACTCACACGAACACACTAATAATTATATAAAGGACAATTACAAGAACACACAATACCATTCAATCGGGATGGTTTGACAACATGAGATGGGATGACTTCCAAGTCATCTTTGTTTCAACATTATACCATTGGGTTATTGGTGCTCACCCTATCCTGCCGAAGCAGGTTGAATCGAGACTATGTACCTGCAATCCCTGCATACAAACGAAGTCGTGTACATGTGCATACATATATAAAAACAAAGCACTATATTGTGAGAAGGAATCGCAACATAGAAGGGCACCCACGAACAAGTGGTGATACATTGTCCCTCATCACATCTATCCAAACAATATAGTATAACCGTTAAATTAATCATTTCTAAACTAACAAATCATATCATAACATAATTCACTAAATTAATGCATTGCAATGTTACTGAAATCAAATTAATATCACCAACCACAATATCATATCAACAACCATCTCAAATGTATAGGCATAAACAACAAGGTCTACTAACCAAACCAAACAATAACAATCTCATCATAGTATCAAAGTACCAAAGCAAAACATAGAAAAACAAATCTAAATAGTAACAGGAGGGGTACTACAATAAGTTTTATGATAGTGGTATACAGAGAAAATGTAAGGTTGTGTTTGGAACAACACAAGAATCAAGGAGAGATAGTAGTGGAGTGATCAAGGGAAAAATGGTTGGGTGGTATCTCAAGGGCATACAAAGGGTTAAGAAATTTCAAGTGGTGCAAGAAGAAGTGTAATTTATTATATATGGGTGCACAAGTCAAGAGTCTTGAAAAAGTAAGAAAATTGTAGAGTGGTAAAATGGGAATGGAAGAGATAGGTAGAGATAAGAATTTGGGAGGTTCAATGGAAAGGTGGGGATAGGATTAAGGTATGTCATAAGGATTCCAATAAGTTTCTCTACTTTAATTATTTTGTCATTATCAATTTATATTTAGTATTATAGCTCTTTTTTTAATTTGTTAAGGAGTCAAAGGGTCCTAAACCAGATACAAGATAATATCAAAGAATTAAAAAATAAAATTCAATAGAAAAAACAAAGAAAAACATGACTGGCACACACCCCAATGCTAAAATAGTAAAAAAAAATAAAACTACAAAGCTACAAGAAGAAGACCATTTATAAAATATAATTTTAATATTGAGATATAAAGTCGAAATAATCCTCACAAGTAGTGTTAGCTTTCGAGGTCTCAAAGTTCTTCTCTTTTTTAGAAACATTTAGATCATGTTCTCTTGCATTCTTTCATTTTTTCTTCTTAATCTTTGACAACCTTATTATAGTTCCCATCATAGGTTTCCTCATTATTCTATTAGTAATGTGAACAATTATACAAATGGCAGTTTCATTATTTTTTACTCTATCTTGAAGATTGTTGATGAGAAGTAAGGTATTTTTCCATTTACTTCTACTATTCCTACATATTTTATATCTTACACTTTCTTTTATGAATCCCTTCCATTTACTTTTTAGTAGAGAAAATTCAACACTTAAGGAATCAATTGAGTCATATGCCACTAGGTTGTTTTATCCTTTGATTCTCTCAATCTCTTTTGAACTTTTATTGTCTACAATATATTTCTAAGAATCATTATCATCCATCCTATTATAGGCTGAAAAATAAATATTACCTTCCCCTATATCTATCTTCTCCTCCACTTCCTATTCATCATCTTTTTCATTTCCTTCTTTCTCATCAAAATCAAGGTGACCTTCCTCATCTTCTTTATCCTTCCCCTCCTCTTTCCGATCCTCACAATTATCATTATTCTCTTCTTGGACTCCTCATCTTGAAACAAATCATCCCTAAAAAATAATCATCCTCAACATTAGAACTTTTATATTTATCAAATTTCAGCTTCTTTCCATTTCTATCAATTAAATTTCGAGCAATAGAGGTCTTTGAAAGCATAGAATATCTCCTGTCACTCAAATGCTATTTCACTTTCTACTCAGATCTATCATCGTCAAAACCTTTTTCATCTCAATCCAAAATATGTATGGCTCTCTTCTCCAACTCCTCAAAGTTACCAATTAAGTTCACATCTTTATGGTTTTGAACCACTTTCTTATTTTGTGGGCTCACAATAGTGTTCTCAGTAATTCATCCTCATCCTCTTCAACAATAAAGGCCTTTATTTTTCTATAGGAATAGGGATTAATATCCATAGTTGGTGCATATCCAAAACCCATAATTTTTCCCTTTCTTGTCCCGACTAGGGTTCTTTGGAGTAGGGTTAGAAGGCCTCTACCAAATTGTTAAGTTTTGGCTATTTTTTAGGGACTTATTATTTAAGGTTTTAATTTTCTACATTAGAACTTTTCATAGTAATTTTTATCAATAGGGTTAGATTCAAGCTAAACTTCTATGAGGCCATAATTAACAATTAATATAAGGGTGGATACACACCTTCAATAATACACTTCTCCATCAATGAAAGTAAATAAAAGACACATTTATAATGTTCCCATGCCTAAGATTGTTCAAAATGGGAAAGTAATCACAATGCACTAAAGAAATAAAAACTAACTAATAAAATTATTTAATTTATTTTCTTAAGCAACTAAACTATGTTAATAAATATAGGTATTTTTCTAAAAAAATAGTATGTTTTATGTAAACTATATTTTTCAACATGTACAAAGAAAAATACATATTAAAAAGTATCCAAATACAAAAAATGAATATTTACCTTGGGTTCTATTGTACTAATAGATTGAACCAAAAGAGGATGAATCTGCACCCAAAATCTTCAGAAGCCTTAAGTGGCCTCCCAAATTTCTCTTGATGTTTTCTTAAATAAATAAAATAACTAAATTAGATAAAGTAAATAGTTTTATTTCAATATAAACACGAGAGAAAAGTAAAATATACATATAATTTTAATCATGTGATATAAAATTAATTTGAGTTTGTTTCTTTTAGTTTTGGTCTGAATTATGTTCATTGTGCATTTTCCCTGAGTCCAATTTAATCCCGAATTCGATGATCAATTTTAGTAGAGATTGGGTGACATTGTTGTCATTGATAGAGAAAATATCATATTAGGATTTTATAATTTAAGTTTAATTTTGATCCCGAAAAAATTATGTTGATTTCATAAACATTGAGAAGGGAGATAAAGTCATGTCTGATAAGAAGGATGGGATTTGAAATGAAATAAAATATTGAATAGAGAAACTTAATAGACTATGGATGGATATGGAAAGTTAATGATTTTAAAGAGGGAATAGAATTAAATGGAAGTATCATTTAAGATTTTTGAGCTATTCAATTTTGTAAAGAAATATTGAGGAATATGAAAGGTCGCATAGTTTGAAGTGGAGAAGGTAACACTCATCTTTAGAGTGCTGAGGGATGACGTGAAGGTAGGGGAAGACTAAAAAGGGAAAAAAAAAACTTCGCAGATGGTTCCTTCCCTTGGCAGTTGCGCAAAGAAGGAGAGGAAGCTGGAGAGGTGTGGTTCATACATGAAGACAAAGCAAAAATTAAGTATTGATTTCCTTGAAAACCCTTAGTGTTGTGATAGACCGCGTGAGTGTTAGAAAAGTGGATAGAGATTATAGAAGGAAACTCATATTTGAGTTTGTGTTCCTTCTAGATACGTAGGATTAGGGAAATAGATGGGGGTTTAGAGTTGAAAGATGGAGGGTGAAGACCCCCAAATGGAAAACAAATATTTTTTTTGAATTGTTTCCCATTACCTGGCCGCACTTGGGAGAGAGGAGAGTAAGCAAGAAAATCAAAGAAGTCATTGTACAGAGGAAAAGGCATGTTTGATGGCTGTACATGGCATTGGGAGGTGCTGAGAGCGTAGAACAATGGCATTGTAGTGTGGAGAAAAATGGGAGGGGGAAGATACAACAGAGCAAACCAGATAGCACAAATGTACAAGTGTGAGATGAATTAATAATAGTAAGATTGAATTGTCAATTCAAATGATTATTTTGTTCTGAAGTTATGAAATTGTACTATGTGAATTAGAATAAAGTATAGTTGTTCATTGTAATTCTGGGCAGAGTATTGTATTTTTGTGTGAAGTTTGGCTTTCATAGCTAGAGTGATAGATTTCTTATTTTTCAAAATTATGGCATCATAAGAGAAATGATTGATATTTCATTTTTATCAAATTTTACTATAATATGTTTGATACCAAGAGTGATAGATTTCTTGTTTTTCATTATTATGACATCACAAGAGCAATGACTGATATTTCATTTTTATCAAATTTTATTATAATATGTTTCGTTCTCATAGAATTTGATTAAAGTTAATTAATGATGTAAAAGATTATGAGATTTATTTTCAAACACCTATATTATGACACTATTAAATTTTTTTGAAGACTTATACTAACATCCGAAATCTAATCCATTTTAAGAGAACTTAAAATTATTGTTATATATAAAATACAATGAATTCCATGTGTTTTTGATATAACACTCTAATGATTATTATATAATTTTAGTCATCCTTTATTTACACAATACTATAAAATCTTATTTCATTGAAAAGTTTTCACGATATATTGTGCAAGGAATTTGATAAGAAACATTGAATATAAGAAAAAATACATATAAACACAAATATTATTCAAACAATTCAAAAAAAAATAATTAAAACTTTAAAATAAGCCTGCATTTATTATAAAATACATTTTCAAATAATAATCTAGAGCCATGGTAGGAAAATTAAATACCAAACAATGAAACTAAATAATTTATTTCACACATATTAATCTTAAAACAAATATTTATTGGACACATATTTATCTTAATACAAATTAAATGCTCATTGACTAGTGTTCAATGAGTAGTGGTTTACAAGAACTCATCTCACATGATAATGAATGGACCACTCACCACTCATTGCACTTAGATAATGCTAAAAAAATGAAGTATTGACTTTCGGGGAAGACTACCCATCACAATACTACTCCAGGTCAAACACACTTACTTTGCAACCAAGATACAAGCTATTTCAAAATATTGCATGCATGTAATACAAGCTATTTCAAAATATGCCATGCATGTGTAATTGGGATGGTATCATTCTCGATAACACTTTTGCCTCTTTCTCACTGTGCCGAGCCTAGCTGCTTTTTCTCCTGGCGATGCGGTCCTGAGTTCTATCGCTCGTGGTCCTGAAATGATATGCATTCTATGGCTGCTGGAAAACTGGCAACCTCTAAACCTTTGCAAAGGCTTCAAAAGGCTTTGAAGCGATGTATCCCATATGCCTTATTTAACCCTAGCGGCATGGTTAACTGGTTGACGAAAACATTTTACAGACAACTCCCTTTTACCTAATGTGCGGACTGATAAACACAAAGAATCCTTCTAACTATTTCCAACAAAGAATCGGCATCTATCTCCAGTTTCTAAACATAAAACGGTAGCAACTTTTAGTTCAAAGTCTTGTTGTTTTCTTAGTTAACCTAAATCCAGTGTATGGAAAATGAAAAATAAAGTTGTGAGAAAGGCTTACTTTTGGCATCCTCCATCAGACATGATTTCTTCGGCAGGCTTTCTTATGACCCCCTAGAGATTGCATGCTAGGGCACACCGTACCGCACAATGAGCATGACCAAATTTTATCTTCTTTGATGCCACATCTTCTAAAATGTGGGCCTAGTGCTTTTCCTGAAGAAAAATCTCTCCTACATTTTGTACATGTGAAATTTTTGGGGTAGAGAGGTGTGGCGGCAAAAGAATCCTCCATACCCACTTCACTTTCAGTAAGTGAATCAGAAATGGTTTCTGATTGATCTCTTGCTGAGGAGATTTCAAAGTTGTCCATACCATCATCATGCTGGGCTTTCCTCCATTTCTGTATTTTAGATAACGATTCTTGTAAATTTGTACCAAAACTGCATAGGGTTACCTTACTTGCAGAGCTTGACTTTTCTTCGAGTGACTGTGTAGTAGAAAACAAATTTCCCAGTGAACTCCTCACTGGCTTGACTGGCTTTCTTCTCCTCTTGTAAGGACATGGTTTCACTTCACCCATTCTGCTTTGCTTCTGGTGTCTCGCTTGACTACCTCAGGAAATTGTTCCCCACACGCGACTTCTATATTCTCTTATGATGCAGCTCCACCAATCCCGCGGTTTCGAGTTTAACCTAAACAATAGAAAGCAAAATGGACAAACATGGATATATATAAGGGAATACTAAATGAGGCTAGTGGCTGCTATTAATGCTGGGAACCTGCTGACAAACCTTTTGACGTTTTTCAAAATTAAAGAATATATTTAATAAAGTTCTCGTGATTTGATGTTATACGGCTATTGTAATCGTGTCTTTATGTTGTTGGACAGCTCTTTTAATTGTATAGAATGGTTGGTTTTTTGGCTGACTATGTTCTCTAGTTATCAGTTATTGTCTTTTTTGTTTGCCAATGAAACTATAAATAAAATATTGCGTATCTTACATAGGATAAATAAATATATTGCAATTAACATATCTGACGTGTTTTTATAAATAATATCAAACATGGATAATGTTGTAAATAACTGAACTATCAACAACAGCTAATAATTAATTACATGCTCAGATACAGTTCACATTGGACCACCGTTAACCTCCAAAATCTTAAAATTTAATATTTCAAAAATAAGAATATTTTAAAATGATCAAGGGAAATCAACCAAAAAATAAATCAATTTGGATATAGTTTTTCAGGGTTTTAATTTAATAACAAATTTCTATTAAAGCTTATAATCAATTATAATCCAAGCCATTAATATAATTTTGATATGGTTTAATTTATTAAATTTTTTTTTTTCTAAAAAATTTCTTGATATATTGACAAGAAACATAACTTTACACAAACTTAGATCTGTTGTCTTTATGCTAACTATGTATTTATTACACATGTTTCTATAGATGTATTCCTACCCCATCACTTCTTTTAACATAACTCTATACACTTACCTTATCCATTTATTTAACACTCCAAGATAATCACACTTTAAAAACACATTATTGATATGGATTTAGCTATCATCAGGTTAGTGGAATTCTTATAGCCTATAGGACATGCTAATGGTCATGAACTTGGATTTTGAATATTTCAATTATAAAATGGATTGATTCATGCATGTATGCTATGAACCTAGGATAGCCACCAATTGTGAATTTATAAGATCTGCTATCATATCCTTATATTTAAATGAGTTAAGTTAATTTCTTTGTGGTGCATGGGTTTATAAGGGTTATATTCGCATGAATATTTGGTAGTTCAATTGGAGCACTAAAAGGAATCTAGATCAACATGAGAATTCCTAGCATTATGTGCATGTTTAAAGAGTTTTTTTTTGTCAAATATAATACATATTAGTATGAATTAAACAAGAAAATGTCACCCTATAACATACCAACAATCTACAAATGCACTTTTTGACACTAGAAGGACACAAATATTGGAAAAAGACGGGAAGGATAATAATAATTAGACAGTAAAGAAAAAAATCACTAATTCTATTATAATTTTTCTAGGAGTGAAATAAGTTGGTGACAATAAACTAGTCCCAACGTCTAGATTCACACATATAAAACAAGAAATTTTTATTTATTAAGATCTTAGTATGTGAATTTGTACAAAATATCTCTTTGTGATGGCGAGGTTAGCTTATTGAAATGAAAAATATTCATTTACCATTCTACAATTGTGACAATTATATAAAAATTTCTTGAAATAATTTAAGAAAATATAAAATAAATTATAAAAAATAAAATATTTCATAATGAAGAAAATGGATGTGATTTTTATCTATTTAAACTTTATATATAACCCAAATAACTCTACATTAATAATATTTATATTGTTCTAAAATGTAGAGTTGTGTTTATACTTCCAAACATAATCTCATCAACATATGAGACATGCAATACCAAAGAAATTAAATATTTAAACTTTATTTACCTTAAAAATGTAAATCTTGAATTATTTTCTCATCCATATAATCTATAAAAAATATTTAAAAAGTATTTCATATGTTTTGATTAAGGTAAAAATTGAAAGGTGTCATACACATTATAGAATAGCCATAAATACAAACATAAGAAAAAAATATCAGCATTGGTGAGATAAGGGGAAATAGCTAAAAAGACATGTCTCCCAAACAACAAGGAGCATAGTAAAACCAATAAAGCTTAGACAAGAACAATGAACCAAAAAAACGTTTTGGGAATACCCAAAACTAGAAAAACATAATCAAGTAGGTTTGAACCCAAAAATCAACATCAACCTCAACATATTGGTGGGCTAAAATTGAAGAGATTGCTCACTATTCAGATCCAGGAAGATTCCAATCACATCATCAAGAGTTCTCTTAATATTCCAAGAAATACAAACCTTTTTGAAGAGGGCATGTTAAAAAAAATCTTCTCAATCCATTTAAAAGTAGAGGGATAATCAAGAAGATTATGAGGCTAAGGACACTGCTACATGGAATGTAGCACCCCAGAAGATGCATACTAAAATTTCAGCTCCCAAATCGTATGTTTGGAGCAATGCTTCACATTTTTGGGAAACTCAGAGCTAGGCTTAACCAAAACATAAAATCTAGCATAAAGAAAATTAGATCTATATTTAGTGACACTAAATAAGGTGATAAATTGACCAACAATATTAGAAATATATTCAATAATACCTTCCTCCCAAAAATTTTAAGGGATCACAAGGAGACACACCCAGATATGCAACATACTAATCTCAATAAAATTTAAGCATGTTGACCAACTTTCGAAATAAAGAAAATCCTTTCCAAAAAACCAAGGGCCTCTTTGAAAAATGTGAGTTCATTCCTCTATTGAGCATAAGCAAAATAGCAAAAAGCCATTCATCAAGGCCATAATGCAAAGACTAGGAGCCATCCAACAGTCAAAAGCCTAACTTTAGATAACATTAAGATTCAGTCTATAAGCCAAAAAAATTCAATACAAGTAGATTTTAAACCATAGGAAGTTCTATTTATCCACTCATTTGAAATAGATATAGAAGTAGTGGACAGAGCTAAAGGAACTCCAATATGACTAAACTCAAACTCAGAGGCCTCCTATGGACCCACATTAGAAGCGGCATCTCCCATAGTTACAAGAAGATACATTTTAAGACAAGGAGGTTGTAGATCCTACAAAATTCCCTAAAAAACATTCTCTAATAACCCATTCCATAGAGGACCTACACTAGCAATAATGGGGGTTATCTCCAAGAAGGAGACTCCAAAGAAGAGCCCACCCTAGGAGATAGGGAAGGCATAGAAGCCTCCTCAATCCCAACAACTATAGTGATCATATTAAGT